>JAAAKQ030182012.1:0-12253 GCA_010016005.3 Zanna intricata | reverse complement strand
TGAACCTTAGAACTCTCGACTTCGAAATCAGCTGATTTGTGATGTCGCGTTAACCACTAGACCAACCCGGTGGGTTAAATTGTTGAACTTAGGTCCTAGACTTTTGCCCTATTGTAAGTACCTAATAAACTTCCAGATTTATCAAAATACCAATCATTCAATTTAATTTTATACATATCAGGATCATATTGCAATATTGTAATGAAATATAATAATAATAATAATCAGATTTTAGTAAATTTTATTATAAAACTGACATTATAGTAACAGATTATAGATTATCAGATTATAGTAACAGTTTTATTATAAAATTTACTGTTTCTGTATACTATTAAAGATTATTTAATCTTTTTAGAAATTCAATTGTTTACCATCAATCAATCATTAACTGTAATCTAAAATCTGTAATTATTTGATGTTCTGTTAATATAGTCAATGAATCTGCCATCATTCTTGTTTTTATATTTCTCTGATGTAGTTGTTGAAAATTAGGAAGGCTATTTAGCAAATTTCTATTTATTTTATAATTTTTGAGTGATCTAAACAGAAGGATAATGTGATGATATTTAAAAAAATGATTCTTCAACATTATTTACTTCTACATTATTATTTAATTTTCAATAACAGCAAATGATGTAGCATTAAGAAATTATTTATGTTCATCAAACTGTAGTTGGACATATTCAGTAATTAATTCTATTCCATTTCCTACAAGCTATTTAAATTGATTGAATTAATATTTACAGTTTGTTTATATGATGAACCTATTTAATTATTAACAGTACAAATCATTAATATATAAATCCAACCTGATGTTTCTACTATATTATTTTTGCAATTCAATTTATCCTTTCCATTGATATTATTATCCAGAGGTGCTATTATAATTCTCAGAAAGAGATTCTGTATAATTAATTCACAAGTTTTTTTTTTTTTTTTTTATTATAAGCAACAGAATATTTATTTATTATTATTATTTGATATCTAATGTTGCATTTGGATTTATATTCTAACTGGTGTTTGAAATACTAGTAAAATAACATTTATTAAAATGATTATTTTCTTTTTAGATCGAAATAATTTCATGTAGATTTCTTTCTATAATCAACTTGATGTGTATTATTGCCTGTTTCAAAATCATAATTTTTATTTATTATTTTTAATTTCTCGTAAGGGTATTAAATTTACACTGCTAGATAAACAAATATTATTGATATATTTAAATCTATTATCTTGTATATTTTTACTGGTATTTTTAACAAATCTTGTTGATTTTAATTTCATCCATTTTTCATTTAATAATGGGTTATTTGTTATAAAATAAAACATTGGTTTTGGAGCTGTTTTAATATATAACTTATTTAAAACAGATTTAGATTGATTTAAAGTTCAATATTTTTCCTGAAAAATTATTAAATTGCTATTTGAACTGTATTTGAATAATGTTATGTTATCAAATACAATACCTATTTCAAATGTTAAATCTTACATTGATGTAAACATCTCCTTTACCAGACAAAAAAATCTTTCTGTATTCATTTGTATATTTATTGTTAGATCATTGATCTGTAACCCATAAAATGAATGTGATAATTCAGATTTAATAAAAAATTATTTGGCATACCAGTACACAAATGATAGATTTCATTCAAATCATAAATAAATTTGATCACTATAAGAGGACTATATTTTTTCAGATATATTTGCCAGTCTCTGTGGCGCGAGTGGTAGCATCTCGGACTTTCATACCAGAGGTCCCGGGTTCAAATCCCGGTCAGGCATGGAATTTTTCACACACACTACAATTCACTCAGCTCATCCTCTGATGATATACCTTAATGGTGATTCTGGAGGTAAAAGGGAAAAAAAAAAAAAAAAAAAATAAATATATATATATATATATTTCTAACCTTAAAGGTCTTATCATTAATTGTAGAAGTTATTGCTAATTCATTATAACTGTTTTCTTTTGCCCATATTGACCTCCAAAGAATGTTTTTCTTTATTGTTATCTAATAAATAAGCAGACCTGTATTGATACACCTGCTTTTCTTACCATTCATAAATATTTCATTGCTAAAACTTGTATTTTAAATTGTAAAGCAGATAAAAGATTATTTTCTTTAATGTTTATTTTGTTCTTCATACTCAGTTGAAAATGATGTAGATTCAAACAAGATGGTAAATTCAATAAAAACTTTACATTAATATTTGTTACATTATTGTAAATATACAAAGACTCAAAATAATATTTCATCATAAAAGGTATTTGTAAATTTAATAAAATAGATTTGTTTTATATTCTCAATAGCAAAATATAATTTATGTTTATTGTTAATGAAGGCATTTAAAATCTCCATAATTGTTTTTTTTTTTAAACTAATAGAATTTGATGTCATTTCAGGCACCCTTTGCTATTTCTGTCAATATCAAATACATGATTGTGCTTTCTACCTGATTAGACAATTTATATGTATACACTATAACATTTTTGGATATCTTTTCTGTAACTGATTTTTTCTATCTTAATCAAAATGTTTAAATTTTAACTACTCTTTTTATTATTTAAACCATATTTGAATCATTTTTTAAATTCTGAAAAAGGGTGTAGGATTATAATACGGAATATTTGAAGGAAGTAAACTTGTTTGCAAATAATATCTGAGGATTTTTTATTAGGTTCATTCTCAGTACACTTGGATTCATTTTACTATGAGCTTCTTTCTGTTTATGCAAATAAACCTGTCTCAATAAGTTACTATAAGTTTATTTTGAGTCACTGTTTAATGTGATTAAAACAAAAAAGATTTGTTTCTGTTTTTCAGTGTCTGATACGACAATAATTACAATGTCATAAATTACTAGTGTAGAAAGGACAGTTAATTTAAACTATTTCTTTGATGGTAATATTTGATCCTTACATAATATTTCTACAATACCTGAAAAACATTTGGATAAAATAGTTGTATAATGTTAATTTTTACAGTATCCTTCACTTATTTCATAATTAAACTAAAATTAATGGAAAGTACCTCTCTTTATAGAAGTTGCTCTCTGATGATAATAAAGATAAACTAAATATAATTAAATTAAAATGATATAATGTGAATTGTCGCGATCCCAGTTCCAGATTTGAATTATATCTATCTCCAATAATTCCTTTCTCTGGTATCAATCATAAATTAAAGTACTGAATTGTAGAATCTTCAATATCCATGGTTAGAGGACAAAAATACTATGTTCAAATAAAAACTACCTTGGCAGTTAGGTATGGTTCTTTGGTTAGGTGTATTTATTCTCTTTATTAACCTTTCTGGTTCATATTTTCTAGTAAATAAAATACTTATTCAGATATAATATTTTCATAAGTTATAATTTATGAAGTTATAATATATAAGTTATCAAATTATAACTTATTTTCATAAGTTATAACGGTCATTATATATTATCATGTTTATGGTTTAATTTAATTTATATGTTAAAATTTTTAAGAATATATGTAATTTACTGTATAAATGCTTATTTTGGACTAAAATTTAAAATTATACATGATTTCATTGTTAATATAAAATATCAGCTCTGTTTATAGGCCAAATGAGTTGTAACAACTTATATACTTTAAATGAATAAAAAGAAGGCAGTTGGTTTTTTTTTTTTTATTATTATTATTTTTTTTTTATTTATAAAATGATGAGGAGCCGGCCTCCGTGGCCGAGTGGTAGCGTCTCGGCCTTTCATCCGGAGGTGCTGGGTTCAAATCCCGGTCGAAATGATACACTAGTCTGAACAACATGTTCTACAAATGTGTTACATTCTTCGTGAACCACTCTATATAATTTAAAATATTATAAAAATCTTATGTATAAATAAAGCTTTTTAACATATATATCTATTGAAAGTACCTTTGGTTACATTTATTTTTACTTCGAAATGATTTTAGTGTAGGCCTAATTTGTATATTTTTTCCGGCCTCCATGGCACAAGTTGTAGCGTCTCAGCCTTTCATCCGGAGGTCCCGTTTTCGAATCCCGGTCAGGCATTGTATTTTCACACACGCTTCAAATTATTCATCTCATCCTGTGATGTAATACCTAACTAACGGTGGTTCCGGAGGTTAAAAAAAAAAATGTATATTTTAGAATTAAAAAAAGTACATAAGTAAATGAAATTAAATAAGACACCTCTGTTTTAAATAAATAATTTGAAAATCTTTTTTCTGTCTATCTTTAATTCCACAAATCCAGTTTATTTTCGTATAAAAGAACGCGATCGTACGTACATATATGTACACACCAGGATATTTACACTTATTCAATAAATAAGGGACTATCGACAAAGGAGTAACAGCAGTTCTTTGTCGATGTCCCTAGACTGGTATGAGAGTAATTTACGTCACTTCATACAAAACAGATTCTTTACAAATCGGTAAAGATAAAACGTCCTTTGTAGGCAGTTGGGTGCTATCAATTTCATATAAAATGATAAAAATTTTTTCATCAAATTTATTGAAAAAAAAATTAGAATATTTCCTTATTATCCAGTATTATATCACGAATGTACAAATAAATAAATATTTGATACTGTACTGAATAAAAGACGAAGATATTAAATTAGAATTGAATTTTCTAGTTTATCAATTCGGACCGTCAAATATCTGGTTATCTTTATGTCAAATGAGGCCAGATTTAAGAATGATTATTTAAAAAAAAAGATAATTAAATTTATTCACTCTTCATTTTCTATATTTCTGAAGAAATGTAAGTTTTGTTAGTCTAATAGGTGTATAAGGGATCCGCATACATCTATCGTGGAGTGGTTAGTAATTTTGTATTTTAGACGAGACATATTAGATCTGGAATAGGAGGAAAAACTTTCCCAAGCATGAGACCAAATGAAAAGGGTCCTTAAAGCTATGTGGATTAACATATGAAACTGTTAATAAAGATATCTTATTTATAATTTTTTTTTTACTAACAAATTATTATAAAAAATGTTTTTTTTAAGTTTTTCTTTAATATATCAGTTATGTATGAAAATAGTGAAACACCGCTGGCACCATCGAAAAGCTGAGCAAACTCTATACAATTTTGCTAGTAACTTAATTTTTTCTACAACTAGTAAATTCGTAAGTATGTAATAAACAAAAAACCGTTTATTATGTAAGCGCAGCCGTTGATTAAGTAGGCGCGCGAGAGCTGCATTAGGATACGAGTGGCGCGCGACATAAAAAAATGCCCATAACCTTTGATCTGTTAAAGATATTTTTGAGAAATTCAAAATGGCACGTATAAACTAAGAGTCATGACAATTAAATAATCATATTTTGAAAGCATTTCAAATGTTTGAATTTGCGGTTTTCTTGTTTAAGTTTGAAATTTTCCAATTTGTTGATTTAAGCCCTGAATTTATAAATGAATTTCAAAAAAACCAAAATGCACGATATTTACGCATTTGGTGTAAGTAAAATCAACATCAGTTGCAAGAGTCTCTTCTGAACAGAAAAGAAGTGGGTGTTTGGTGAATAATGTCACGTAGGCAATCCTTCATGACATTCTTTCGTGGCACAGTAAATAATGATCGCTACATACTAATAGAGCAACAATTTGTAAACTATATCTGAAGACCGGCTAGAGTCATGTGGTTTCACCAGGGCAATGCTACGACTCATACAACCAACAACACTATGACTTTGTTGTATCTGTGTTTCAGAGACCCCGTCGGTCTCCTGATTAATCTCCTCCTGAATTTTTCTTTTGAGGATACCTTAAGGATTTTACTTACAACTCATTCTTAACGATTTCCGAATTTCTGAGCAAAACTGAAGGATGTGTCGCTGCAATTATTCAACAAACGTTACAACATGTGTTTAAGAACATGCATCGTTGTATTCAGTTATGTGAATAGCATAATGGAGGCCACTTTAATTACATATTGTTACTTATTTATTTTCTCATAAGTTTGTTGCGACATTTTTTTTAACACTCTGTATAACAAGTTCAAGTTTGTTACTGTGAGTCACTGTTTCAAATTTTTTCTACTAAGGCAAAAAAGAAAAGAGTCTAGAAACATAATCTTAAGATTGTGTGTAAATAGATTAAATCGGATCCGGCTCTTTATAGCCGACTGAAAAATTCGATGTGTACCATCCCAAACAGATTTTAAGCTCATAACAACTTCTCATTAATCCTTAGCAGAAATGTATGGAATAGATAGTTAAGTGTTTTGTAAAATGGTTTTTATGTTTCTATTGTAGATAAGTACTTACTGAATAAAAAGTAAAGAAATTAAATTCTATGTATTTATCTGTAGTTCTACATTTACGTTACATTTATGAATCAGAAATAGTTTTAAAAAAATTCTATTGATCAGTAATTTGGCGTACGAGAGAAAACAAAATTCGCTGTAGGAAGCCAATGTATCGAATCTTTGTATATTGTTAACGTTATGTTAACAATCTACAAAGGTCTAATTATATTTGTTTGTGAATTCTGTAATGTACGTATAATAATTTATATTTCAACCTTTTGTCACATAATGATCTATTTACTTCAGTGATACTAATTGGGAAAAAGTATTATTTAAATTGACAAATGTTTGTATGCGTTTAAGTAATATATGTAAATATTTGCAAAACATCTAATTTAACTGAATGAGTATTATTTTTCCTAACCTTTTCTCTGTACACAAGTGTAAATTAAATCTCATTCATTTAAATTAGCTGTTTGTTAAATAATTAAATTTATTACGTGTACGCATACAAGCAGTCCTAGGTATGAATAATTAGAAAGAGAGTTTACGCAAGGTTCCAGGAAAACGCTATTTAAATAAATCTTCACATTTTTTAACATACACTTCTCCACTTTTTTCTTGCAATTACGACATCCAACTAGAATACAAAAAAGCATTTTAATGAAGAATATGAAATGATGCGTGAAAAATGTCCGGCTCTTGTCGGGAATTGAATATAACAGATTTAGAAGTCAGATTACTGATTACGGTTAAACTCAACATAACTAGATTATTTTATTAATTGGCCGGACTCCGTGGCTAAGTGGTAACGTCTCAGCCTTTCATCCGGAGATCCCGGGTTCGAATCCTGGTCAGGCATTGCATTTTTCACACACGCTATAATTCATTCATCTCATCCTCTGAAGATATCCTTAACGGTGGTTAAAAAAAAATATATATATATATTTAATTAAAAAAATAGAAAGAGAATTTAAAGAAGTTATTTTCAATGAAGTTTCGTTTTCTTAAAATATGGCCGTATTTAAAAAAAAAAAAAAAAAAACAAAACATTCAATTTGTTGCGTAACAAACAGTGGTACCTGCGTCATATATTTAATATTATAAGCACTCCAAAACTATACAGTTTATGAGAAAATCCTTTTGTTTACATTTTATTAATTTCCCTTCATTATGTAAATTCATGTTTTTATCTCGGTTATAATTATTATGTATATTTTAAATATGGTGATCGCACTTTTATTTCTTATTATTAAAAAAAAAAAAAGAAGAAAAGTTTGTTGGTTTTGTTAATTATTATTCTTACTTTTTAATAAATAAATATACTTAAAAAAAAAAGATCCAAACCCAGACATTATGTTATAGTGATGAGACCAAGAGTTAATATACGGAAGTGAAACGTTACACCTTACATCTTAGTTAAAGAAGATAGAGAGGAGAATATTGAGAAAAATCGTAGGCCTCAAGAAAACAACGGAAGGATACAGACTGAAATCCAACCAAAAATTGTAAGAAGAAATGGAGGATTTAGAAAAAGCGATAAGAAAAATGAGCCTGAGATTCCTGGGCCATGTGTACAAAGTGGATGAAGAGAGACTATATAAATAAATATTCATATCTTATGGGAACCAAAGAACAACCATGGGTAGGTATTTAATTTTTTTTTCTTATTATCTTATCTTCCTTCTTTTTTAATCATATTTTCTTTCTTATTTTCTTCTTCACTTTTTCTTATTTTTATTGAATATTAGGTAAACACAAGGGAATAAGTTTTCGTTTATATTTATTTATTTTTTTATATTTATCTCAATGTAAATATAATAAATATTATGGTAATATATTTAAATAGTAATAAATTTATGGTAATATAACTCGCGACTGTATATAAAATGTTCTAAGCCTGTTTTATAAGCAACTGTTCTCCAGGGATGATCCTTTCTTCACAATAAATATCCGGAGAGTATCAGTGTATGATAAAAATAAACTTGAAAATGAAATTGTAGTAATGGATATTTATATTTTAAACATTGTATGAAATCATATTATAAAAAAAAAAAATATATATATATTTGAAACTGAGAAGCATTTAATTTAAAGATAGATATAAAATTTTATACATTTATCTAAAAATCACCTAGTAATACTTAATTTTGCCAGTATTTTCATTTACAAAGTCAAAATTAAAGCTATACTTTCTGTTAGGTAGAATTATAATCCAGTGTAAGGCATGTGATATATCCAAATTTTTATATGGTAACTCAAAAAAAAAAAAAAATCGATAAATTTTTTACTGAAAATTTATAGAAAAAAAAAATTAAGCGACTTGAAGGTCAATGAAATTTTTTATAAACAGTAAGTATTTTGATATACCTTACCGTTAAATTTACATTCGAAATAAAGAGAACAGATAGATTCTTGCTACTATTTTTTCCTCTTTTATAAACGTAATTTTTAATCCATATCAGATAATGTTTCTTTTAAAAATAATTGAATTGTTCAATAATGAATTGAACAAATTAGTAAAATAAAAAAATTAAAAAAAAACTTGAAAAATTAATTCTACATATAATATTTCTACTTTTACATAGTGTCTACATCCACTAACCTCAGTGTACAAAAAGTACAAAAAAAAATATAAAATTCCTATTCTGAATTTCTGTTAACAAATTTGCTTAACTTGTATTTCTAAAAAATATTTATCATAATAAATTTGTGTAAACGAAAGAATTACTCCAAAAAAATGATACAGAATACAAAAAAGTATGATAAAAATAAACTGACTAATAGAAGAGCCCAATTACCGTCCGGAATCCAGAACAAATAACGTGATCTGAATTTATTTTTTTTATTTTATTCAATGATAAATAGGCAAATGAACTTCGCTTTTTAGATGAATAAAGTTAGAATTTAATATACTCTTGAGTTACTTAACTCAATAATGTATAAATGAAGATATGTTATCTCATGAGGATTCAACTGATAACTAATTTGCAAAGAATGATAATGCGTTCCGAAAATAGTTTTTACAGAATATTAATTTATCTGTAAAATTAACCTAGAAGTAAAATTTTAAGGAACAAATTATTCATGTAATGGATTTTTTAAAAGATTAAGATAACATTAATCTGATCTTCAGTAAGATTTCAATTCTTACTTCTGATTTCTTTTCTAATTTATTTATCAAATTTATTCTAATCAAATTTTACTACAGTGATAAATCTCCATAAAAAATAATTTATATTGTTTTATTAATCATAGATTTCAATAATTTGCTATTGAAGATGTTAACATTATCCTAGTAAAGGTAATTAATTTTATACGGATTTGAATATTAGATCGTGGATACCGGTGTTTTTGGTGGTTGGGTTTCAATTAACTACACTTCTCAGGACTGGTCGACCTGAGATCGTAAATGACTACACTTCATTCACATTCAAACATATCATCCTCATTCATTATTTGAAGTAATGTAATACCTTACAATAGTTCCGGAGGCTAAACAGAAAAAGAGAGATGGAGTTATAAAATATGGAGTTATAAAATTTTAGGAAACATTCATTGATAAATTTTATGTAATATGGAATTTACTAAAATTCAATTTGCCTTCGTAATAAGAAAAGTAAACAGGCTAATTTCACTACTTTTCCTCCTTTTTATTGTATTTCTTATCTAAATGGAAAACTTTTAACATAATTACAAAGCAGAAAAATTGGTCAAAATTTAATTAGTAATTTAGCTGAAACAGGTGACAAAATAATTCCGGATATATAAAATTCCAATAATCGATGGATAATATTCTTTACCTGGTGAAAATCCCTAATAAAAAATCAAAATAATATTTGTTTTTTTGATTATCACAAGTTTTATTTATACATGACAACTGTTTCAATGCAAAGTACAAACGGACTGTCATCCTGACATCTTGTCATCCTCTGTTCTGTACTTAACATCTGAAGGATGTATCGAAACAGCTGTCATGATTAAATAAAACTTGTGAAAATCAAAACAGTATATATTGTTTTCTTTTCCAATTTTTGACGTAAAATTAATTTTTTTAAATTTATGATATCATCCCACATGAGCTTAAAAATTATGAGTCGGATATGGAAATGTTTGTTGATTGAAAAGTAGTTACTTTCATCAAAGGAAAGTTTCTTTGAGATCTCGTGAGGATGTAGGGGAATACCTGCCAAGTAAGCTATCATCCTGGCTATGGTTGTTTATTTCAACATATGGTTCCTTTGGAGGGTAAATTTAATTCTTTATCTTTCTTCCTATTTTGAGTTATATGTCAAGACATTTTAGTTCGGTACTGAAAACTGGTATATGAAGAAACAATAAATGCTTAAGTTTAGGGAGGGAAAATCATCTGTAGATTGATTAAAGGTTCTGTTTATCGTCTGATTGTGCATAAAGAACCTAATAACTTAAATAAATAAAATACTTTCATGGTAAAGTTAGAGTTTCTATTTCTTTCTTAGATTCAAATAAAAATAATAACTATTTCTTAGTTTCTTATGAATATTCTGGAAGTCTCCAGATACCTCAAGCGGCTTTCTGGACTCGGGGCCTTAGGCAGCGCCGTCCCTTCTTCAAAAAGTGTCAGTGAGGTATAGCTTTTTACAGATTTAGGTTGACTATACTTGAGACTTGTGGTTAATTAAAACCCAACCACCTAAGAACTCTGGTATCCACAATCTATTTTTTAAATCCGAATTAAAGCGACTACCTTTACTAGAATTCAAACCTGAAAACTCTCGTCACCAAAATCAGCTGATTTATGGCGATGAATTTTATCAGTAGACCAACTCGAGAGTTCTAAGGTTCAAATTCTAGTAAAGGTAAAAATTTTTATACGGATTTCAATACTATATCGTGGATACTGGTATTCTTTGGTGGCTGGGTTTCAATTAAACACACTTCTCAGGAGTGGTCGACCTGAGATTGTACAACACTACACTTCATTCACATCATCCTCATTCATCCTCTGAAGTAATACCTTACGGTAGTTCTGGAAGCTAAAAAGATAAAGAGAGAGACCAACTCGACGAGGTAAATAAAAATAATTCCCAGAGTTCATTTACTGTACAAATGCAATTTAATTATAATCGGTTTGCTACAAGAGTTTTATTAAAAGTTACAATGATGTATGATGTAAATAAAATAATCCAATAAAAGAATAAAGTATGTTTTAATTAGAAAAAACAAACTATATATCTCCATCGTTTACGTATGTAATTTCTCGGTTTAATGCACTGTATAAAACGTACAAGAGAAGTAAACAACTAGTGCAGAAAATCCTTTGATTACATCGAGATAGTGTTTATAAATACTTCTGGCTAAATACATCAATATATATATATATATATATATATATATATATTTGTATATGACCGTGATCATAAGAAAATATATATATATATACACGAGTATACTACTGCTTCATTTTAATTACAGAGATTAATTAAACACTAAATATTTTTTTCTATAAATGTTCTGTAGAATATATAATAAATTAATAATTTTTAACGAAGCAATTTTAAATAAATAATTAAAAAAAAACATAAATAATCATGAAATTGAGATATTCAGTGAGTTGTTTGAAATTATAATTGGTTTGAGAGTAAGATGAGTGTACTGTCAACAGTAATGTTTATAATAATGATGGATGAAATTCATAATAAAGTAAACATCAGTACGAAAGGATTATGATTGTTTGCGACCGATATTGTCATACAGGATAAAAGTAATAGGGAAATACAAAAGAGCAGTTGACTAATGGAATAAAAAAATAAACGAAACGAATATGATAAGTAAAAAAAAAAAAAATAGAAAAAAAAAGTTATAATTATTTAGTTTTTTCTCCTTTTATCTCCGGGACCACGGTTAGGTATCCGGGATTCGAACCAGGGACCTCCGGATGAAAGGCCGAGACGCTATAATTCGTGACATAGAAGCCGGCTCAAAGTTATAATCATAGTTATAGAACACACAGGGTTGGTCTAAT
>JAAAKQ030182001.1:0-12254 GCA_010016005.3 Zanna intricata | reverse complement strand
AATTGAAACCCAACCACCAAAGAACACCGGTATCCACGATCTAGTATTCAAATCCACATAAAAATAACTACCTTTACAAGGATTTGAACCTTTGAACTCTCGACTTCAAAATTAGCTGATTTGCGATGTCACGTTAACCACTAGACCAGCCCGGTGGGCTCAAGGGGAGGTTAAAACCAGGCAACCCACCCTTGCGTACGCAAGGAGGGGAGGGTTAGCAAGGTGAGTTACAAATAGAATATTACCAATCTTTCTTAACTGATAGTTTGGAACCAGTTAACTACGGTGTTTAAAAATGTTACATCTATGAATCAACACAGACTTATTCAAAATTGATATGTAATAACTAATTTAGCTAAATTTAACTTATATCTATCATGTGTTTCAGACCAGTCTCAATTTGATACAATTTATATATATAATAAATTCATTTGATGGAGTAATTCATTCATTTAATCTAAACAAAATGTCTTAGAGTTCATAGTTCAGTATTGGAATGACTGCAAAAAAAGATAATTTCAAGTTAGGATAAAATATAAATTCTCCAAATCATTCACTGTTATGGCCCACAGTCTTCATTGGGGTCCCTTTTTTGAAATTGTAATAATGTAATTATTAGATTGATTTAACTGTATACATTTTTATAATGTTTATATTATACTCATTCAACAAACCTTTTAG
Source organism: Zanna intricata (assembly GCA_010016005.3). NCBI lineage: Eukaryota > Metazoa > Arthropoda > Insecta > Hemiptera > Fulgoridae > Zanna > Zanna intricata. The sequence continues at coordinate 11,573 of JAAAKQ030182001.1, read as the reverse complement.
CACCTAATAATTTGGAATATAGAATTTTAATTTTTCTATCTTAACATTTATCCCACTTTATGTTGTACCATAATATTGAGCAATGAAAAACTAAGTACACTGATGAAATTATTATATTAATTTTCTAATTTTTTTTTAATGTAAAATTAGTAGTTATTAATTGTTAACTTATTTTTTTTCAATGGACACTCTGAACGTTTATTATAGCATAAATAAGATAAGGTTTGAGCGTATTCTGCTGTGGCAAAATGAGAGCAGTTAGAAACATAAATGGACTAAGTTCATAACATTTTGCAGCGAAACTTTTAGAAAAAAATGAAATGTATTAATTGTGCCATCTCCTTATATCCTAGAGATTTCGTATAGCCAAAAAAGATAGAAGGTTTGGGACAGAAAATATGAATTTTCATGTATATATACATCATGTATATATATATATATATATATATATACAACAAAAGGAAACGCAATAATTACAATAAGCCTCAACCTTACTGCTTTGAAAGCAAACCTAAACCTATATATGTATATGACTTAAATTCTTATGTTGCCAACCTGGTGGCTTGGCTCATATAGGATTTTTTCCCTTCTTTGAACAAAAGTGAAAAACTGTTTATTTTAGAAGATCTTTTACTATTTAGAAGAGTTTTTTCTAATATCGATCCCTCCGTCTTGGTCTAATAAAAATTGTAACAATTTGTGTCAGAATGTTGCGGTGTCTATTATCTTTTTATATATTATTTATGTATTTAAATTGTAGTTTTGTCTAAGCCAGTGCAATATTCACTGGTTAAGATAAATAAATAAATAAGTAAAAAATATATTCACAAGCTTACCGTAGCATTGTTTGGTACATTTTTATTAATTATTTAAAACAAATGTAGTATAACTGTAAAAGAATGTTGAATCAATCAATAATAACTTAAAAGCTTCTTCTTCCAGTTTATTCTAAAACGCATAGTAATGAACTTAATTCGCATCTGGACCAGGGTCTTTGTTATGTGCATACGCCGATGCGTCACGTTTGTCAACAGCGCGCGCAATTCGTAGTGGTCGATTTGTTGGATTTCATTCACTTTAAAGCGATTCAGATCTATTTAACAGAATGTTTAGGCTGAAAAAATATGCAGCTTTTAAAAATTAATATGATTAATTGAATTTAAATTTAATTAATGGTTGCAGTAATTTTATGGTCAATTGATTTTTCGATAGAAACCTGGTTATTACAACTTAAAAGTAAAAATCAGATTATTAATGAAACTGCTGTTATTAATAGTTGCTGAGACTGTACAAGACTGCACTTCATTTACATTCATACATTTCATCCTCATTCAATCTCTGAAGTTAATACCTTACGGTGGTTCCGAAGGTTAAGCATAAAAAAATAAAACAATGGTTAGTTCCAAATATCCTTGACCTTTCTTTATAAAAATTTCATATGGAATGTGCTACTTCTTGGCTTAGGTCGGCAGGAAACGAGTACAAAATAATATATTACGGAGGTCTTGGCTTAAAGCCGAGGCAATATGGTTATTGACATTAGGTGTTGTGTACATCACAAAAAAAATAGTTGAACGATTGTGTTACGATTTACTGTTGGCAACAGAACATAATTTGTTCTTAAAATGAAAAGTTTTTTATGCACGTTTTTTATTTCGGTATCAAATATTTTTAAATAAAACAAATAAAGATTACTTACTTAAATTTATTATATATCTTGAACTACTGGAGGGAGGTAAAAAACATAAAAGGGAAACAAACGTTGACACACTGCCTCACTTGAATGTTAAATAAGAGCTCGTCTGCAATCCGCTTTCAAATACTCTGTACCAGTATCCTAGAGCTTGTTTAAACCTAAACAACGTAGACAGACTTCATATTAATCGAAAAGGACGGTAATAGAAGTAGGTCTGTTTATTTATCTTTTTTATACTATTAATTATTTTTGTTATATTATTTAATCCGCTTTATTAAGTATAATTTTATTTGAAATAATAATGCAAAATTAGAAACGTTATAGTAACATAACTAATATATTTAAGAAAATTAATTTTCTTTAATTAAATCGGCATGTTAATTTAAAAAGAAAAATACGTTATTATAGGGATAATTAACTAAATATTAATTTTATTTAACTACTTTGGTTTAATGTAGCGCCATATTTCAGTTAAATGAGATAAATATTTCAATATTGAAGGAAAAAATTTTAGTGATAAATATTTACTTTTATTATTAGTCTAGTATAATAGTGTAGAACTATTTAATTCTTTCTTATAAAAATATTAATCTATCAACCTTGCACAACATTTTAATAAATACTTTAAAACTTAAATTAATTTAATTTTACCAAATTATAATAGGATTTTTTTCTTATCTCCCTTAACTAATTCTTCAATCAATTTGATTCTCCAAGATTAATGACAATAATTAATCTTCAATAAAATCATCTGTATTATTTTCAACCTTTTTTCAAGTCTGTGTTGAATACATTTTTATCACCAATCTCAGTTGGTTGGGTAATTCCTTGTTCTAAAAGTACTGTAATGTCAATTAATTAAAAACTGCTTTTATGCACTAACAAATCTTTTAACCTGTTCAAAGAAAATTCAATGAGTTTCAGGTTGCATCTAAAAGAAGAAGCCATTGGATTGTACAGTTCTTTGATTTCACTACCTTTTTGATTACATGTATGTATATATATATAACAGATTTTAATGATTTCTCAACCTCTTTTTTATTATTAGATGAACTTTTACCATTTTTTTGGCATGAACAGTATGGAATGGGGGTCCTGTCTGTTACAATACCTGAATTATTTTCAACTTAGTAAGATTTTGGTAAACTACACAGAATGTGTGAAAAGTTCCCAAACTAAATTTCTGTAGTCGATCTCCCGAAAAACCAAGGAACTATGTAGGACAATGTCTGACGACTGTATGTACAAAATTTTATCACGTTTCGTTACTCCAGTCTTGAGTTATAATCGGCTGCGTACGTTGTGTTCATGTGATCTTGTGCGAGCTCCGCGACATGGAACAGAGAAGCGCGATAAAATTTTGTGTTCGACTTCAAAAATCTTTCGTTGAAACTTATTCTATGATACAGAAAGCACTCGGTGACGAAGCCGTATCTTGTACTATAACATACATGTGAGAGAAACACTTTAACGACGGTAGAGAGTCATTGGATGACGACGAACGAAGAGAACCTTTAACAGCTGCTTACGACGAAAACGTTCGAAAGTGCGCGGGTAATTATTCAAACTGTCCAGTGGTCAACCCGTAAATTCTAAATTCTATTTGGAAGTTATAAAATGCCTGCGTCTCATTCGTCGAATCCGGCTCGAGTTTCGGGATCAGGGTAGTTGGACTCTCTTGCACGACAATGCCTCGGCATACATGACAACTTTTACACGTTATTACGCGGCAAATCAGATCTCCGTCTAATCCCCCCACCCGCCTTGGCTGCAGCAGACAATTTTTTGTTTCCGAAACTCAAGTTGAATATGAAAAAGGCCGACATTCCGGCCATCCAAAGGGTTAGAATGAGCTTAATTACACGCAGTGATGCCATAAGTAATAAGTAATTTATGAAATGTAATACCTTTCTAAATAATAAAAAAAGTTATTTAAAATACATTTACATGCCACTTAAGATTATTTTTTAAATACTTGATAGGATGTCTTATACATAAAACGGAAAAGGCTGAATAGCAATATTATAATTTTATCTCTTAGTAAAAATCGTAGCAAAACAGATTAAATAGTTGATCATTTGTAAAATAATACATCTGAATACATTTTAGAAGTGCTCATATTTCTTGAATAAGATAACTTAAAAATACAGAACCAGTCTTTTCATAATACCTGCCGCGTCCCAGTAATTACTTACTACTGGGACTTACTTACTTATTACTAGTTATATTACTATACAGTAGTATATTAAATTATAAATGAAATTTAAATAAAAAGAATCCTCCCTTACAGTTACCTTCATCCATTTTATATATAATGTACAGAGGTGATAATACAGATTTCAAGCTGATTTAAATATTTACTCCTTGAAAACTACATTTGTCATTAGTTACATACAATGTTTACTAAATTCAGTTAGACAATATATCAGTTTATTTTTAAATGGTTTAATAAAACTTATAATCTATTATACAACATCTGTAATCAACTGTAATTGATGTTCCATATAATCAAAATATATTCTATAGTCGATATTCCACTGAATCATTTTTCTTCTCAAATAGAGTAGACTGGAGGTGTTTTGAGATATAGTTCTGGTGAAGTAAAAGAACATTCAGATGGATCGAGGTGAGAAAAAAGATGTTGCTAGTAAGTATCAATAAACAATATTTTTGACAGGGATAAAAATATTACAAGAAACTGAGAAGGATATCAATTGAAAAAGTAATGACTACTATAGAAATATTATAATAGAAGGAACAAGAACTAAAGAACAAGGAATACGATAAGTAAAATTGGGGTGAGAGGAATTTATGAAAGAAGCTAACAGATGGCAGAGAAGTTTAAAAAGCTACTGGTGTGTGAAAATGTTCCTCTTCAGCTGAATACTGCAAACAGGTTAACTGAATCAGTAAGAATAGTTGTTTCAGCACACACGCTTGTTACTATGCACCCACCGTCCATAATGTTACTGGATCCATATTCTTACGATAAAAATTTAATAAATACTTACTACATGGCCATTGTAATAATAGTAGCATTTATTTATTTGGGTAAATTCTAGCAGAAATAAAAAAAATTGCTGTTTTTTAATAAAGAAATTTTTATTTTCTTTTGAACAATGCCATAGTAATTACTCAGTAGTTGATATCAATATTCAAAATGTTTACAAATTACATAATAATGACTTAAAAATGTATAAATTACATGTAATAATGATGCTCTAAATTGTATAAGCAATCCATTCTTATAACAAATGCAATAAAGTTATTTCAATAGGCATTTGAAAATGTATAATTGTAAAACTATTTATCTAATAAACCAATTTTCTATTGGTATCCAAGTTACAGGAGTACTGACTGATCCACTCACTAGTGGATCAATACTCCTATCACTACAGAATCTCATAAAAATGTAAAATGAAACATTTGAGTGAAGCTGCAGATTATGCTACATTAGTAAAGAAAGAAGAATTTGCTATTACAATAATTTTCTTAATAGATTAATTTACGATAAAAAAGTACTACTAATTTGTGATAATTTATTTGTTACAGAATTGTTGTTCAACACAAATTCAAAGAAGAAATATTTAAATATTTTCATAAATATTCAAATTTTTTATTAAAAAAGACTTCAAAACATTAAGGTCAGTAAAATAAACATGAAAAAATTTCAGATTTCAATATTTTTAATAACTTGTTTCTATTTTAAAATTAAACAAGTTTTTCTAGCAACAACTGATAGGAATGATGATTATTATAACCATATTAATAAACAAATAATTGCAAATACAAATGTATTGAGCTCAATTCAAAATACTGTATCTGATACAAATGAAAATAAACTTGAATCTTCCGTTAAAATATCTCATAATCATCCTTTAACAAATATATTGATAACTTCAAAATCACAAAACAGAAATTTAAATAATACATATTTTCAAAATATTACTTCGAATAATGATAAAATTATTTTTCCTAATGAAGAAATAATTTCAATGGATAGTTATACAAAAGATGAAATTCAATGTTTTTCACAAAAACAAGTGTATTACAATGAATCCTGTCATGAACTGTTAGAAAGAGGAAACTGTAATGAAGGAGAATGGTTAGTTTTGGATTTAAAGTCTGCTAGTCTTACACCACCAAAGATTACACCAAAATGTGAAAAACAAATATGTAAATATTTTCAATTTTACTGGCCAAAAACCAGGACCTGTTTTAATTATAGTGACAATAAAATAAATGTATTATGCCAGCCTGGAAATATAGTGCAAACTGATGTTTTTGGTTATGGAGCATGTAAATGTAAAACTACACATGGGCTGCACATAAATGGTACTTGTTTTAAATTGTACACACAAGGTCCATGTTCAAATGGTTATTTATTTGTAGAAAATGATAATAAAGAAACAGAATGTATAAAAAATCCATGTAAAAATACAAATCTCATTCCTTGGAAAAACGGAAGTGATGCATGTTATACTCTTGAAGAACAAGGACCTTGTGAAAATAATTTCATTTTTCAAGTTTCAGAGGTAACAAAAAAACCTGAGTGTATTGACACATTTGAATTTGAAGGAGGGTTTGGGGGACCACATTTCTGTGCCACAAACGGTGGGTCAGGATGTGTAAAAGAGACTCATCTTCAAGATCAGAGTAAACAATACATAGATAAAATTATTTCACAATCAAAAATTAGAGCAAGATATTAATATAAATACTTATTTAGATTAGCAAAAAATATAAATTTGTATTCTATGTCATGAATAAAAATAATTTATTTATTTTGCTTTTTTTTTATTTCTGCTCACGATAATCAAAATTTATTAAAATAATATTTTTAGTTGTCTGTTGTGGTATATTTTAGAGGTAAAATATTGCTATGAGCCAAATTACAAACATCTCATATTTTGGTACTCCTTGAATTTGTGAGGTCCCAATGTTAAAGGAATATATTGATAAAATTCTAGTTGTATATGATATTTGATAACAAATTATGCAGAATTTTTAAATCCCAGGCAGTTTAAATCCAGTTGTCACAATTTTTTTTGCTGTCTTGGTACATTTGTCCCTGACATATGTTTACATTGGTGTAAACATATGTATGTGTACATTGGATCCTTAGTTTATTGTTGGCTGTAATAAAGGATACATGCTTTTTGGCATAGTCAGCAATTTTTGACTAGTGGAAAAAATGGAACAAAGAATTTGCATTAAATTTTGCTTTAAGAATGTAATAAGTGCAACATGTATAGTTAATGTTGAATGCTGATTTTGGTGATTCTTTTATCAATAAAACAAGTGTTTACAAGTGGTATAAATGTTTCCAAGAGGGCTGTGAAGACGTTGAAGATGATGAGCATACTGACATCCCAGCACATCAAGAAAACGATTACCGACAATCACTGAATCACTATCAGAGTCAATGACCAGCAGTCCAAAGAAAACACCTGGATTTATGGCAAAACAATTCATGGCACCATGATAATGCACCTGCTCACATTTCACCTGCTTGTTTGTGAATTTTTTATCAAAAACAACATCATTATGATGCCTCAGCCTCTATTTTCAAGGTCCTGCATGACTTCTTCCTATTCCCCCAAACTGAGGAAAATCAATGAAAGACGATATTTTGTCAACAATGAAGATATAAATTCAGAATCACTGAAGTAGCTAAATGCCATACTGGAGATTGTGTTCTAAGGTGCTTTGAAAATTGGAAAAAGCACAAGCACAAATGTATTGTAGGGATCCCTTGATTTATAGAGTTAATTCATCCCTGAAAATTGTCATGTAAATTAAAACTGCATAAATTAAAACTGTTTTTTTAAAAAAGGTATACATTATATTACTTTAAAACTGTACAGTATAAATATCTGTATAATCATATTTAGTAGGCTAAACTCATAATTCTTTTCACAGGAGGACAGAATTTTTAGACAATTTGGCTAACATGCTTTAATTAATAGAATATAAATAGAATCCAGTATTGTAAAAATGATTACAAACTGTACAGTATTGTAGAAACAAAGTAAAAAATATAAAAATAATAAAGTACAAAAGAAATATCATGCAGTACAGTATTATTAAAAAAAATAGCTACCTTAAAATAAATGTATATAGGCCTAAATACAAAAAGGAATATTAAAAAAAAAACCTTGTGGTTTAGTTCAGCTTTGGTTTCTTAAAATAACTATACAGTTTACTCTGCTTTACTGATAGTTGCGACTGATCTAGCACCATCTTGTAGCATTTCGTATCACCTAACAGTCCATTTACAACTTTTTACTTCATTCTAGTTCAGGATCATTTTCAGTTAGATAATCACAAAATATTTCAATGTATCCCAATGCTTCCTGTAATCCTTATATTTTTAATTGTGACTGAGAAATGGATGAGGATTTGAAGGTTTACAGCTGTCAATTTTTAATACTCAGATTTTAAATGTGCTACTTGAAGAATAACTACTGCTACTTCAATAACACACATCAGTATGTTATTATTGAAAACCTGTTTTATTGTTAACTGTGTTACATATGTATATAAGTCCATGTGTAATGTTTACCAAAAACCTTTTTAAGAATTCTTTTACAAACATTATTTTATACCTTACATACAGTAATTCTGACTATGTTAATTTGAAACCAGACCTGCGTTAAGTCAAAGTATAGTGTTATAAAAGCAACCATGCAAATTAAATCGCATTACACCAAGAGGATTACTGTATATCTGAAAAGGAGTACTTTGAAGGTGACAAAATCAATATTTATGAATAAATTAAGATTTGTTGAGAAAAAAATGTTAAACCTAAAATTCCACATTTTTTTTATCAAACCTCGTATTACAATTTGTATCTTATGAGTGGCTTTGCCTACAATCTTGTGTGGTATCTATTCCACTAGGGAGGAAATAAAGCTAAAAAAAATTTAATAGAATTAGATTGGGATTGGATGTTAAATAATTTTATATTTTAAAGGGATCAGATTTCACAAAAGTTGTACTCATGTATATTTAAAAAAAACAATAGGTTGCTACTTGTGCCAAATACTTGTACATTGTCAATGCAAGAGGTAAGAAATTTATAAAAAAGAGTGATTTTATGTCTAAATATGGAGCAATAATTAAATAGTCGAGCTTAATCCATATCTTGACACCTAAAGGTGAATGGAATGATTAAGTAAGAATATTTTCCATTTTCATTATTGAGGTTCCTCAACAACCATGCCCAATCAAAATATTAGCATAAAAAGTTTTTTAAGAATCATCTTTGAACTCTAACCTCTGACATTCTCATCATCCTCTATCCATTTCTTAATCAACCAGTCATCCTAGCTACCATACCAGTGATAACCTGCTAGCCTGCTAGCATATCAGTGATAATCTTTTGAACAGTAGTCCATTATAATTTTTTTGACATTGCTCAAGCACTGTAGCCTATTTATTTTTACTTTAGCCATCATTTTTAGCTCCCTCATACATATTCATTAGCTTTAGATTATTTCTAATTTTTCATACCCACAGATTCAAATATTTTCCTCAGGATTTTCCTTCTCATATATGCTAGTGAAAATACAGGATAATCTTTTTATTATTTGTGGAATTCCTACTAAAAAAATAATCTTTTAAGCACATAAATTCCCATATACATAAATTACTCCTATTTTCAATATTAAAATTTTTTTTTTTTGAAATGAAAATAACAAAAAGGATTTTTTTTTAAATATAAGAAGTATTAGATGCAAGTTCCAAAGTTAAGCATCTGAATATGATTTTCTTTGATGGTTGCTGTGGAAAGAACAAATACTACAGTACAATGAAATTATTGAGCAATGAAGATTTTATAATCAAAAGCAAGCAGACCCTTGTTAAAAGTTTGCAATATTAAAAACATAGCTGTACAATGACTAGGTATATATATGTACAATGATTGGAATATACAAACAGCAAGCAACAGTGGTGCATCGGTGTCGATTAGAGGCATCAGTAGGCCAGTACAACAAAAATTTGAATTTTAAGAAAAATTTGGACTTTCAATGTTTTCACTTTGTTTGCAAATGTTCTCAAACTTTTCACTTCTTTTCCTTTTCACTTTTTTTATGTTTAATACACACTCAAGGAGTGTCTCTCTTTATATGTTTAGCCTCTGGAACTACTGTAAGGTATTACTTCAGAGGATGAATGAGGTTGATGTGTATGAATATGAATGAAGTGTAGTCTTGTACAATCTCAGGTCGACTATTCCTAAGATGTGTGGTTAATTGAAACCCAACCACCAAAGAACACCAGTATCCACGATCTAGTATTCAAATCCAAATACTCAAGGAGTGTCTATTAAACATTTAACTGTGCACAACCATCATCTTTAATTAATGATTATTTATAGAGAGATATTGATACATAGCCAATTGTATCTGGCATGTGATGTGGTTTCAGTGTTTTCAAATTTTCTTTATAGACAGCTAGCATCTTGTACATAATAAATGAAGTGATTCAATTAAAAACAAATTTCTGAAACAAAACTTTTTTTGTTTTAAACTTTAATTGTGTATTAAAAAACTGAAGAATTTCTCTAAGAAAATATAAGTTAAAAAAAGAGAGATAGCAGAATGAAATGAAATAAATATAATATTATTAAAAACATGTAACTCAATTGCTGCCTACTGTACTAATCTTTTCCTTTTTTTTTTTTTTGTAAATTAAAAATTCACTTATTGCTACTAAATAATAATAAATAGAACGTGAATACATTAATAAATAAAAATATTAAGATATTATTCTTGCAAATATTCAAACACAATCAATGTTCAAAATTTTTTTTTCGTAATTCAAAAAGAAACTTTACTTTTTTATTCTATTTAAAGGTTTTTCTTTACATTAAATACATCTACCAAAAAACTTTGTAATCAACTTTATCACTGGAGAAGTAGTTGGTTAAAAATTACAAATAAAAATTTCATAAAATTATTCCCTTTAAAAAATAGCAAGCAGAGACAGAGACACTATGAGATGCCTTTCATACAACAGATTTTGATTTGAATATCAGTTATGCTTGACAAAAATTCATCATATACATCATAAAAAGTGACTATAATTAGAGGGGGAGGGGTAAGTCTGTTATCATTAGAGGAGTAAATAAGAACAAACAATTAATTTTGAATAGTCTAAATTAAAAAAAATGTTAGTTTAAAAAATAGTCCATCTCTTAGCTAATCACATGGATCGGACGCCCAAACCTCATAGGATTATTTTTATAAAATACAGCATATACATTTTTATGGTAATACATGTGTTATATATATAGAAAAGATGAATTATTCTGAATTAATTTATGGGCAACAAAAGGTCCTGCTTTCAAATTTTCCTGAAAAAAAAAACTCCAAGAAAATCATAGAGAAACCTTGATCAGAAAAGCATTAAGTAAAATAGTGATCAGTAAAATAGAGTAATGGTAATTGCATTTTTCACACACGCTACAATTCGTTCATTTCATCCTCTGAAGATATAACCTAACGGTGATTCCGGAAGTGAAACAAAAATAAAAAAAATAGCCGATAAATAAATAAAAATAATTATAATAGAAATATGTGAAAATAAAGAAAATTGCTACAGACTGCAATGACTGAATCTGGAAAGTGACAGATTTCAAATTTTTGAAAGCATCCTATATAATTTTAGTTTGATAACCAATAAGCAAAATTCTTTTCTTTTTTTTTGTGTAAATAATAATCATAATAAACACCTTAAATGAAGTATTTCATTTTATAAATTATTAATAACAATTTTTCATTTTGATAGTTAAGGTATGTTAACACATTTTGTGTTAAGTTTGATTTTTCGGTTTTATTATTTGTTTATTTTTTATGGTTATTGCCTGTCC
>JAAAKQ030181979.1:0-10252 GCA_010016005.3 Zanna intricata | reverse complement strand
AGTATTGGTTTTACAAAAAAATTATTAGAATGTAAAATTACATTCATCCATCAATTTGGTTTTATTATCATCTTTGTAAGAGAAATTTATATAATGCTAGCATTATCCAATATTAGAGGTAACTAACTATTAGACATAATTCTTCCATATGCAAGTAAATTTTAACAGTAGTATTGAGATATAGAATTTGATTCTCTTTGATCAACATAATGAAAAAATTATTTTTGTGAGAATTGGGGTATATATAGCATTATATAAGTAAGTTTAAACAAAAAAAAGGTATTGCCAAATTTAACAACTTAAGATACCTGATATGTTAAATAAATAATTTAAAAAAAAAAATTGCTATTTGCCCTTCAAGAAGGTCAAGAAGTGAGAAAGAAAAGGGAAGAAGGTCAAGGAGGGAATGTAAAAATTTGTCATTGTAATATAAATTCATAGAAATTTCCTCATGAACATCACAGCTCAATACGTTTATTGTCTGTACTTTGGCTTTAAAGAAATTAATCATAAAGTAGGCAACATTTGGAATGAGATTACCTACACTAAAACCAGATTTGAATTAAAATAGGTATAAAACAATTAAAGAAAAACATTCTGGCAAAATAACTCAAATGATGTTCATAAAATGTGACAGTGAAAGGTAAAAATTAAGTTTCAATATTCAAAGTTGAATAAAACTTTAAAAGGATTGTCTTTCTTAAATGAAAAATAAATGTTAAAATAATTAAATAAAAAATATTAAAACTGTATTAATCAGTAAACTGTTATCAGGTTTAACAGAATATATGATTGACAAAAGATTACAGGTTTAAACATAAGTTATCTTATCACAATTTTTTAAATACAGTTAAAATATTGCTGAGGTGTATATTTATAATCCACACACCACAGACAAATTTCTTTTAAAAATCATAAATCAATGAAATACTACACAGTAACTAAAAAATTATTTGTGATAATAATAAACTGTTCAAAGTAACTAATAAAAAATTATTTACGTAATGTACATAAATGATAATCATTGACTAATCAATGATATACTGAAATGGTATACCATTAAAAGCCAGAACAAAAATATTTTCTAATATCTAAATTCTTAATAATTAATAAAATGCACCAAATTACCTCAGAGCAAAAGAGTAGTTTCAGTAAAGCATTGTCTTAAGTAATATGTATATTTCAGTACATTCAAAAAACCAGTTTGCTAAACCAATATCATTTAATTCTGATTATCACAACTCCTTCATTAAATAAAATCACTTTTATTGAAACTGAATACAATGTGGGATTACAATATCATTCTAAACATATATATTAATTTTTAATTTTAACTAAATAAACTGTAATATATATATATATATATAGATCTTGGTATTAGGAGAAATAGCTATCAAAAACTGAGCATGAGCACTCAGTTACCTAAAGATGTTCTGATAATTAATGCAGAGCTGTAATGAATAAAAAGGTAGATTCTTATGTCAAGGTAAGGTAGTTAAAATATAAGTCTTCATTTAGAACAAAGTATGAATACATTTGAAATAAGGAATATACTCAATTACCCAAGTTATTAAACACATCACAACTCTTTTATTTATTTATTTTTTTTTTTTAGAAAAATAAAACTGATTTAAAAAATGCACTAACATTTTTTTGCTGATCTTTTATTAAAAATATTTACAAACAAAATTAATTATTATAAAAAAAATCATTTGCAAAACGTAAGACATGAAACCTGTACCTTGATAAAATTAAAAAATAATATAATGTGCGCATTATAGAAATTTAATAAAAAAAAAAAAAAAAAAACAAAAAATTATTGTTCAAGTTAAATAGTACTAATAATTACTGTTAATAAAATAGATTAAAATATGTTTATATATTTAAAAAATGTTCTATCTGCAGTCATTTTAATGGTTTGAAGCAGCTCTCTACAATTCCCTATCTACTAACAGTTGTTTCATTTCAGTACCAGCTCTACATCCCCACGTTTGATTTACATATTCCAAACGTTGTCTGCCTGCACAATTTTTCCCATCTAACTGTCCCTCCAATATCAAAGTGACTATTTCAGGATGCCTTTATGTGGCCTATATGTCTGTCTTTTCTTTTAATTATATTTTTTCTTTATTCTTTCTTCATTAATTTGCCATACCTCTTCATTTGTCACTTTATCCATCCATCTGATTTTTAAATCTTACAGCACATTTCAAAAATTACTAATCTTTTCTTCTCAGGTACTCCAATTGTTCGAGTTTCACTTCCATCTAAGCTGTGCTCCACACATATACTTTCAAAAATGTTTTTCTGGCGTTTAAATTAATTTTTTATGAAAGCAAATTATATTTCTGAGTGAAAGTTTGTTTCGCCTGTGCTATTCAGCATTTTATATCGTTCCTGCTTCATCCATCTTTAGTAATTTTACTTTCCAAATAACAAAATTCTTCTACCTTCATAATCTTTTCTGATTCTATTTTTAAATTCAATGGTCCATCAACATTATTTCTACTATATTTCATTACTTTCTTTTTTTTTCTTGTATATTTTCATGTGGTAGTTCTTGCATTATTTCTTCTAAATCTTTTTTACTCTCTGCTAGAATTACTATATTATCAGCAAATCGTAGTATTTTATCTTTTCACCTTGTACTGTTACTCTGGATCTAAATTGTTCTTTATCATCATTAACTGCTAAAAGTTCTATATAAAATTAATGGGGATAGGGAACATCCTTCACAGACTCCCTTTTTTATTACGGCTTCTTTATTACAGTCACCAGAATATTAAAAAAATAATCAGAAGCAATATCAGAAAACTAACTACTATCACACATCAGTATTCTTTGTGGATTTAGTTCTTTTACCTAATTTTTTCAACAGATGTTTTAAAGTTTTTCATAATAATCTAAATGTCTCAGATAAACACAGTTATAAATAACAATCCAATATTAAATAATAATGACAACAAAAAGATATTTTCAAACTGAAAATGACCATGTAATTTTTTTATTAAAAAAATCTTTCACTCTAAATATCCATCTAAACATCCAACTGCACCAGCAGAGGAACTTCCTCAACTAAACAGAAAAGGAATTATTGAAATCAATGCATTTCATCATAAGACATAAAGACATAAAACATAAAGACATAAGACATAAAGGGGGGATTGAACTGAAAAACTGTAACTTAAAAAAAAAAACAGCATCACACCAACACTACTACAATATAATAAAAATACATTTAATATAATAATAATACTTAACAAAGTAAATTATAGATAATGTTTTTTAATTTTTTCAAAACTTGTTTGCTTTCATATAAAAAAATTCTTATATCAGAATTAAAGAAAATCTAATTTCCGCACCAAATGCATTAAAACAAATAGTTGTCACATCCAGTTAAAATAAACAGATAAGAAATTTTTACCAATGAATCGGACAATTAAAAAATTAACATAGTTTATAACAGCAAATTTTTATTTAACTATCTACATAATTCATAACAAATCATTAGCTAAAATCACTGTATTACCACATAACTCCTCTTACAATTTCTCTGCATTTACTTGAAGGTTAAATTAAATATTTGATTTATTTATATTGAAACGACAGGTTAACGCCAAATTACAGTTTTATGACATTAGATGAATTTGCAGTTTGAAGAATAACAGGCCTGACTGGGATTCTGACCCAAAACCTTCCAAATGAAAGGTAGAGACCCTATCCAGCCATCTGACAAGGAGGTTGATAGAAAAAAAATTAAATTATCAATTTTATAAAGAAATTTGAATTTATTTTCTGTAATGAAGCATTTAATCCTTGAAGGAGAATGATGTAAAGTTTACAAACTACATAAATTTAATATATAAAAATAGTAGGGTAATGCAGTTGCACACAGACCTAGTTCTCCAGGACTTAAACAATTAAAGCAGTCACATTTCCCACTAGCAGATTGAGTACAGTATTTCTTCCTTTTTAATTCTTTTATTACTTCCATTTCATTTCGATGCCTGTTAAAAAATAATTTTCATTGTTTATTATTACAACATATAAAAATTATAACACCAATACTAATTAAAACAATTGTTAAAAATACTAATATTATATTGATACAACAAATACTCATTTCACTCAAAAATACAGTCAAAAATAAACAACAAATGACGTGTAAATCCATACATCAGCATTTAAAGACTGGAAATCCGCAGCAGTATGTTTGCAATTACAGTAACTTTCCTTTAAGCAATAATTATTGAATAATTGTCAACAATGTTTACGAGTGTTTTTCCTAGATAATCTATTTTGGTCAATCACATCTATCATTTTATAATATGATATTTTAGACTTCCTGTTGGAAAAATCAATTTTTTTTATGATTGAATAAGATATGTTCATTACAACAAGAAGAGGACTCATTTAATTTACACTTCTCAACATAATTAAAGAGAAAGGTTAAGATAAGAGTAAGTTTCCTTATCACAATGATGTAAATTCAATTCTTACCTTTATCTAATGTATTGCAGCCGATTACTTTAGTTGGTTTTTTGTTTATCATGAAACCAGTTTTAATTTCACTATTAACATTTAACATAAATGTTTGAAATTTGTTCATTAATAAACATGATGACACTGAATTCCTGCAACTTTGTGGCATCTTTACAAAAAAATTGATGATTATACGATATTCCAATAAATTTACCATACAATTGTTGTATGGCAATGAACTCTTTTGGAGGGGGTCGCTGAAATAGCGAATAAAAAGCACAGGAGAACTGCCGAGCATCAAATGGAATCAAACTTCACTGAATTCAAGTACACCACATATTAGAACCCAGAAAATATTCTATGCAATAAGGGACATCTGAAAGTCACCCTGCAGCAGTCCTACGTAAACTTTCCACGATCTTCAAGTTGAAATAATGCAGCAGTCTACAATTTAACAACAAATAAGGAAATTTGTTCGAAAAAACCACAGACTCAAATGGAATAAGTAATTGTAGTGGTGTAGCAGTAAACTGCTACTTCTATTGAAGTACAGTGTATCATATCATACTTCTACTGTATGATATCAACATAATCTAATGCCCACTTTACTAGTTAAGCTCATCTAACTAACATTAAATATACACATTGATAATAGACTGCAAACACTGTAGTGTTTTACCTCAAGATGATGCTAGATCTCAAACTAAAATAACACCAATATTTGTACAAGAAATATAACTTATTTCCCGAAAGCATGCAGCAAACCAAAACAAACAATATAATGATTCTAATTTAGTTTATCACAATCCATTCCAGAAAAAACACTTCCCTTTATTTTTAACATAAAAATGTTAAGGGTATTGAATTATTGTCATTTATCCAAATTTATCACTATATCTTCAATAATATTTTCAAGCAAATCTGTTTGCTCGTTCCAATGTTTTTTCTTCTTTAATTATATATTTAATACTATTTTTACAAGCATTGATGCAAATGCTAGAGTAGATGCATACTCTATTATCCCCCTCTAATCGTTTAATTTTCACTAGATTTTCTTATGTCACTTAACTCAATGTTGTATTATTTTCCAAATGAAGATATGGGCCTCCCAATGTGCCCATATCAATTCTATTGATGTGGGACACAAGTCAATAAAATAAAATTACAATTTTATTTATTGCGGAAAACACAAATTTCTACACAATTTTCTGATTTTGCAATTTCATTACAAAAATTTTAACTTGATAATGAACATATTTTAATTGATTTTATTTTAATTTAAGTGATTCTACTATTTTTATGTTGTAGCAGAAAACACAAATTTCTACACAATTTTCTTATTTTGCAATTTCATGTACTTGATAAAAAATATATTTTTATTTAACTGATTCTACTATTTTTAAAAGTTTTATTTTTAATGTGTCTTCAGTGTATGCAATTTTAATCATAAGGCAATTTCTGATTTTTGGGCCAATCGTTTGGAATTTTTTCAATTTTCAGGCAATGGTATAGTACATTACCCATTCCTCTAGCAAATACTTCGCCAACTACTTCTAAAATTAATATTCATTTCATTGTGATACTCTAGGAAAGATCTGGAATACCTGTAAATCCAAAAAGCCATTTTCACTTCCAACGTGTGTTACAATCATTTATGTTTTCCTGCTAGGATTTTAACTCTAGTTGACAAACCTTTCATAAAACCACCTTCTGCTCCCTTTATTTCTTAATCCACCCATACCTTTTTTTGTACTTGTCTAGCATAAACCCAAGTTTTATTTGGATAATAAATTTACCTTCTTTAAGAAATTGGTTAATTAAATATTTCCAACACCATGAAATATGGTCGGGTTCAATCAATAAAGAATTATTCTTTCTGGACATGAATGAAAATTCATTGATTTTGTAACACATCATGTAATGTACTTCTAGAAAAATTTGGCCGTTCATAATTGGTATTCATGCCATTTAATTTTTTTTCAAGTTTAAAAGCACGTTATTGAAATAAAAAAAATGAACTTTTTTCTCATTCTGGTTTTAGTAAATTCTTTTAACTTTTCAATCATTTTCACAAGCTTCTGAGTCTTTTTAGGGCCCCAAAATCAATTTTTTGTTTCTTTATTATATTAAAAGTTCTTTCGCTAACAACTGCTGGAGACTGTTGTTGCTAACAACTGTTTCCAAGCTCTTTCTCTTAAGCAGTTTCAGGATTACCTTATTTTAAGGTTATATATATGTTGTTGATTCCATGTTTTTTTTTTTTTTTTGGAGCTACTTAAGGGTTCTCCCAGTTTATGTTTCACAGCAAAATCACTCAATGTTAAAACTTGATTGCCACAAAAACACAGGGAAAATTAAAATTAATGAAAATAACACTAAAACTGTTATTAAAATGAAGTAAAAACTATCATATTGCACTAAGTATGATTACATAAGACGGAAATACTTTCTTTCACTGAACTGAATAATTTTATGAAGCATTACAAATGATGTTATCATTATTAAACATCAAACAGAGACTCACAAAAATTTTAGTGGCTTATCATTGGTAAGTCACAGAGCCAAACAATTGACAGTTTACACATTATAATATTCAAAAAACAATAACTGCATTTGAGACTGAGAATGATTTAACCTAAAATGCTGAGATATTACATGTACATCCTGAATTCATATTCAAATCTGGTGTACAGTTTCCTGAAATGGACTATAATTTTATTGGTAACAGTAACACTCAAGATTAATACTTTGTTCACAAAATCTCAGCAAAATCATAATTAATGTGAAGATAATATCATAGCACCTACAGTCATAATATCTAGACAGATGTAACTAGTGCAAGGCAAGATATTAATTCTGTGTAAAGATTTTACATAACTGATAAATCAAAAGCACTTTCATGCACATGGAAACTCAGGGGTAATTTTAATCATTTCCATTATGATTTTTCTTAGTTGCCAAAATTTTTCAATATAAAAAATACCCAGAAATATTTTACACCATAATAATTGATTATTTTAAATTAATAACAACAGAATGAACAGCTAAATTAACATACTAACATGATTAAATATCACTACATCAACAAATTAAAACTCCTACTTTTCAGAATTTAATTGCTGCGATCACAAGCATGCTCAAAAGAAAAAGTATTAGGCCAGGATACAAAAAAAATTCAACAGTTTAAATGAAATTTGTTTATATTTAGATTTTAAAATCCTTTCTAAGAGCTCTCAGAAAATCATGTAATGATACACGATTGGTAAGCCACAGTGTAACATGAAGCTGTGTAATTAACATGAATTTGAATTAAATGTGAAGACACTGAAATCTGGCCCTGCATTTTTAAGTTACACAATTATATTACAATATCTAATAATTAATAATAAATCACTTGAATACAGATGTAAATGAAATGTTACCTAAATATTGTTTCATCTGAAATACGTTCTTCATCCCAGTTAAATGCCATACCAGCAGCTAATAATGTGAACCTTCCACTTTTTACCAATTTTCGTCGCAATCTGTTGATAAACTGTTTTAGGGCCATTTCATCCCAAAGTTTTGAGTACAAACTTACTATCTGTTGACTTCTTCTTACTCTATGAGCAATAATAAATTCACACTGTTCGACACAATGTTTAACAATATTCATAGAGTGTCCTCTTAAAATAATCGGCACTCGTTCCAGAGCAGCTTTAAATGAATACATCAAAATGTAAGCATACGATACACTAAATATTCTATGCCGCGGAATGTCATTATTAAAATGTGAATGTGACCAATTACGATTAAAATTTTTAATCCATGACGAATACATTCTGTTTTCAATTATTGTAACAAACTGTTTACACTGTAAGCTGGTACTGCGGCGCGGTTGTAAGTAACTTGAATTTTGGAACAAAAATCTCGTGTAACACAGAAGTTGCATTGTAGCGACCTTATAGAAGCTAGTTCCTAAAAATATGATTTAAAAATACAGAGGTAATAACGCCGCCATGGAGCGTACCATCAATATGATGAAAACAACTGAAAATATAGGTCTACAGTAATTTGTAGTAACTAAACATGGACAACTATGCGAGGTTAACCTAAAACACGCTCTCAGCCGTAACGCCAATACACTACAACAGCTGATGTTGCACTGATATAGAATAATTGTAAAAGTATCGAGTCTAATAATTCATTATTTTGGTAAACGTTCGTAGGATTTAAAAAAAACCATTAAACTCAAATTTTAAATCATACAGATTAAAGATTACACTAAAATCTTCATTTAAGTCTTAAAATATAAGAATGTCTTTGACATCGACTGACCTAACCATCGAATATTGATGTTTTAATTTTTCATAAATCTTAAATCTCATGATGTTTGATTTTTTAAATTAATATAATAAAGAAAATAACTAAATTCAATAAAACAGTTAACTAAATGGTTCAAGAAAAGTTTTATTTGTTTCTATAAAATTGTATCACGTTAAAGTTGGCAATTGATTTCTTACTGAAAACATATGTATTATCTGTAGTGAATATGTCTGTATTTACTAGAAACAGATTAAGTGATTATTTGTTTATTGCTATTCCAAAAATATGTATCGAGGTTGTTGGATAACTGATTCTATTACAATTACTGTAATACATGATAAAAAATGTGAATCACATTTCCCTGAAGTAATGTTTATAACTATTCATGGTTGGAGTTAGACTAAAAGTATTCTACTAATTAATTTCATACATCAGGTCTAATAACAGGTTTGATTTTTAATCATATTCCATTCTATTTTTAAATAATTTGTGCAAAATTTATAAGGAAAATTATAATTTTCTTGTTACAATTTTGCCAAAATGTGATTTCACCCTTTATTAAAATTATTTTCAGTCTACTTTTGTAAACCCATGGAAAATGCTTTCAAATTATCTTCAGAACTTTTGATTTATGAAATTATTTGCAACACTAATAATGAAGGAATAATAGCAGCTCTTTAAAAATTATTATGTTAGTATGTTTACATATATTGACAGTGATTGTAATTTTATATAATTATATAAATTATGTATGTGTTTTCAGTAATAACTTTTTTATTGTTTGCTATATAAATTGGATGAGCTTTCAAACTAGCCCCTTTTCTAAAATATCCCTGAGCACTGTCATTTGATTTCTTTATAACTATTAATCTTATTTCCTTTTTAGTTTCTTTTTAGGTTAAGATGTAATGTCAAAGTTTGTTCAACCCAAATTAACATAAAAAAAAGTTTGAAATATGTGTTTTAGGATGAATTAAGTAATAAAATAAGTACATACAGTAATCATTTTTACAATATTAATATAAAAAATCGATCTGTTAAGCCTCCGGAACTACCGTAAGGTGTTACTTCAGAGGATGATGTGAATGAGGTGTAGTCTAGCTACTTACTGCATTGTGGGATTCAACAGTGAAGTAATTACTAAGTTTTATCGCCCTATTTGGAATACTACAGATCAGTTTTTCCAGAATTACTATTGATAAACCATCATTTGATTTGTTAAAATATTTAGTTTAGTAAACTATCATTAGGTTTGTCTGATTGATTTTGAAGAATTGCAGTCATTTTATAGTGAATATTTGTCACATTTATATTATACCACAAAGTAACAATTTTATTATATCATTATTTCTTGAGTTTATCAGTGTCATTATTAGTAAATAAATAATATGCAACTGTCTTTATTTCATAATTGACTACCAGCAGTAATGTATTGATGTGATGACAACTTTATATTATTCTGTAC
>JAAAKQ030181946.1:0-12256 GCA_010016005.3 Zanna intricata | reverse complement strand
TAGCAAAATAAAATTTTAATTAATGAAATATTTGGATCTTACAAGGGGAAGGCACATCGGTTTGAATCCGACTTCATTTCCTTTTTTCTTTAAATTTAAATTAATTGATTTACTAATAATTACTAACCTGATTGTGAAAAAAAGATACAATAAATAATAATAAAAAAAAAAATCAGAAGTTATTAGTGAAATAAGATTTTTACTTATATGTGCTTTTGAAAATGTGTATATATAATTTAATAGGCATACAAGAAGGTCAGGTAGTGTCCAAATCAGATTTTTTATTTTGTCATTGTTACCATTCCCACTATATTTTCCGATAAGTACGTAATATAATAAAAATCAGACGAACATTTAATCAATTGCTACAATATTAGATACTTCTATAAATTAATGACATCAAAAGTAAAACAGTGACTTGTAAGATCGAGCAACAGCCTTGCAAATTACACTTTTACTCTTTTGTAAGTTACTGTTCATAAAATGAACATCGCTATACCGAGAAAAACAGGTCCTGATTGGTGTCTTGTACCACAGGTGTTTTGTAAACCATACACCAACATGTACAGTGTAAAGCAATCAACTAATATAGAATTTCTTGCCTCAAAACAAACCACTACACTACACAGATATATATATATATATATATATATATAGTGAAAGAGAAGAGAGAGAGAGATAGGGAAGAGAGTTTCAAAACTAGGGATATAGTAAATAAAATATATATATAAAAAAAAAAAACAGCAACTGAAACCATCAATAACAATTAAAAATTCAAAATATATATCTGTGCACAAAATATTATTCTAATCAAAGGTAGAAAAAAAATTGTAAATAGAAAAATTTACAGAATATCAAATGTAACTGTTCAAAAAACTTGCAGTTTATAAAGCGATTAGCGAGAGACAAAACAACAGAAAGAATTTAATCCAATTAAGAACTCAAAGGTTCATTAATTTGTAATTTGATTATTAATGAACACAAATTTATTCATTATTAAAGGTAAATAAACGACAACCACTAATGAACAAAGTAAATATTTAATTAAACACATTACGTATTAAGATTATTTAACTATGACCACGCGATTATCCTGAAATCAACAGAATAAAATTTGTTTTAGAAAAATTTTGTAAAGTGAACAAACAACCGTTGATAACAACCATTAAAAATAGGTATTACACCTATTTTATAATATAAACCTTAAGTTTTTTAAAAAACAATTCAAACAATTTTTTACAAATCTATTGGTGATTAAATAAATATTATTAAAGAAATGATATGTTAATAAATATGTGTATTATTAAATACAGAATATATTGATAAATTCTGTAAAATAATGTTGCGTGATTTTTTTACCATACTCAAGTTCATAGAATTACTGACAAATGATTATAATGTTTTAAAATGTTGATTGTTGTATGATAATTTCTGCAAATATTGTTACATCTGTAGGCAAATTAAAAAAACACATACTGAAAAAATAAAGGAAAAATCAAAATTTAATATGTTGATAAGGACCTGGGAGATAACCAACCTCATGAGAATGATTTTTACATCAATAAATGTCAAACATGGGAGCAGGAAATCGATCCTAATTTAATTATTATGACTAAAAAATTCATGCTAGTTAAAAGAAATGTTAGTTTTTTTAATACATTAAAATGCTATGCTGTATAAGGAGAAAATATTTTATACTTAGTAACTAGATGATTTTTTAAAAATAAATCACATTCTACTAAAATAGCAAGAAAAAGTCAGTAACATAATAGTCTTACTCTTTAAATTTTGTTTTGTAACAAACTACCAGATTTCAATGAAAAGATTTTTCAGTGTAGATCTCAACGAGAGGAGGAGTTGTTTTTTCATGAAAACGACTGTATGGATAGATATTAAAAAAACATGATATTAGAATAATAAGAGCCTTCTTTATGTAGTGTTTGAACACAGCAGAAAGAAGAAAGCAAACAATAAACAAAAGGGTGAAATAAAGCTACAGACAAATTTGACAATTTCTTTAACTAGTATTCAACTTTGAGGATTTACCTTTAAAAAGGTAAGTCCTCATTACCTTGAGGTAATGAGCGACCTCATTATTTCAGGTAATGAAAATAACTTTGTGAAAGTTAATTAAAGAAGTATTTTAGCTAACCTGTAGACGAACATGAAATAATTTTTAATTGTTTTCTTTTTGTTATCAAAAGCCACTCTTCAGGTATAAGGCCTATAATAAAAATCTCTAATTTTTTAAATTAAATATTGGTGTAAAAGATCTATTCAATAGATGATATCAAATAACACTTACTAAAATAAAAAAAAAAAAAAAATTCATTTTCATAATGAAAGAAAAGTAAAAATTTGCAGAATATGTAAGTAATAAAACTAAAAACAAATAATTTCATTTACTGTTAATATCATCATAATCTGAGTATTAAAAAATATACCTATCTAAAACATTAAGAAATATTTTTTATCTATACAATAAAATTGAAGCACCTGTCTAAAAATTGATAATTTTTAATAATTTTAAAGAATTTTTAAATTAAAGACATGACTAAAATTTCGACTTCAAAACTTTCCTCTCTTTTTACACTAGATACAATGATTCAGGGATTTTACTGAAACAGTTGTAAATTTTGATCACCGCTAAAAAAAAATGACATGTTAAACAGCATTATGAAGACGTATGTAAACTTAACCACGTAAATGTTTTTTTTAACATTTGTCTAAAAAGTTTCTTGAAAGCCCAGGCAGGGATATTCTAACTTTCATCATTAATTTGAATACTGTGGATAAATGTGAATACTATGGATAAAGACAGTAATATTATAAAAGCTACAGACATACAGTAGTCAAGTTGAAAGCTCAAAATATAAAAATGTAGTTATGAGCCCTAACACTCTTGTCAATAAATTAAATTACAAATCAAACCAATAAGTTATGTTACTGTAGAATAAATTAATAAAAGAGAGCTGGCCTCTGTGGCGCGAGTGGTAGCATCTTGGCCTTTCATCCAGAGGGAGTTCGAATCCTGGTCAGGAATGGCATTTTCACACATGCTACACATCATTCATTTTTATCCTCTGATGCAATACCTAATGGTGGTTCCGGAGGTTAAAAAAAAAAGAAGAGAAATGCTTAAGAACTATTTCAAAAGATAAAAAAACTAAATTGAGGTGTGCAATTAAATTATTACACAGTCATAATCAGGAACAGTAAAGAATTTGGTAAGAAAATATGTTTATAAAATCTTACTAGGATCAAAAGATTAAAATTTCCCACTCTTAGTTAATTTCTTTTTAATGATTTTATAAATAAATGTAAAAAGGTTGTTTCAAAAGTTTTAACTTCTTATTTAATTTTTACTTTATTGTACAAGTACAAGGAAGTATTGTAATCGTGAAAAATTCCGGTTTTCAAATTTCAATGAAAAAATCTGTTTTGACCATCCCTCAATTCATTTGAACTAGTTTCGGCATGACATCTGTACATATATCTCGCATAACTCAAAAACGATTAGCTATAGAATGTTGAGGTTTTGGAGTCAGGGACTGTTGCAACATCTAGTTGTACACCTTTCCTTTTGATTGCAACCAAAAAAAGTGTACAAAAAAATCCCAGTCCAAAAAATTTGGATTTGGACTTTTTCTTAACCGCAGTAATAAGTCCTCATTAAGAGCTTTTAAACTACATATCATAAGGGTATTATTTTTAGTGATTCCATAGTTATAGCCCACTAAACAGAAAACAATGTTGGATGAATGAAATATTTGGATCTTACAAGGGGAAGGCACATCGACTCTAATCCAACATCATTAAGAATTCTTCTTTTTTTTTTTTTTTTTTTTTTTTTTAAATATACTGATTTATTAATAATTATTAATTGCTGATTCTAAACAAATTTTTACAATAAATAATTCAATAAAAAAAAAAAAAAATGTAATTTAATAGGTGTACAAGGAAGTCATGTAGTGACCATATCAGATTTAAATGTAGAAAATGTTGTTTCAAAAGTTTTAACTTTCTATTTAATTTTTATACAGGTGTAGTGCAAGTTTTTTTTTATAATTAAGATGTGTTATATATTTATACTGATGATATTCAGTATATATCCAATATATATATATATATATATACTGAATGATATTCATTTATCATCCAAATGAGCAACTCACCTTGATTTTTACTTCTTTTGCATTCTTAAATGTTTGTCATTGAGAATCTATTTCAGTAACAGTTTATCATTATTTATTTTGCAGATAGATACAAAAAAGAATATAAATGAATACGAAAACAATTAGTTTAATTAATAAATTTCAGAATCAGCCTATATGTGTGGTTTTTTATTCTTTATATTTGGTTCTAGGTAGGCCAAATAAAATTTATATTGTAAATGAAACATAAACCAGTAAATGTTGGATAAGTGGTTAACATTAATACCTTTTGTTTTAATCAGACTGCCTATTACCAATATATTTTGGTTTCTACAGTCCAACTAACATTACTATTTATTAGTGAAAGATTTAAGTCAAACCAAAACATTCAATAATATTTAAATATTCCTATTTCAGACACAACTAACAACCATTCTGTTAATTAAAATTTTGAAATGTAGACGGTAAACAGTTGCTTTTAAAAAAAGAAAAACGAAGACTTCTTTTAAAGCTTGATTAACAAATTTCCTCTAAATAATTTTATCACATCTATTAACATTAAATAAACAATTTTCAAAAATGTTTATAAATAAAGGACCAACAGTTGCAGTCTAACTTTAAATAGATTTTTAAAATCACAAGAAAATCCTTTCATAAACAAGAGATAAATATTAAAAATGAAAAAATACGGCTGCAAAGAAAAAAACTTTCTCTTTAATTTAGGATAATTAAAGAGCAGGTGGGTGACAATTTTGTATAAAATATTTGTACATTGTATAATTTTTGTTTATATTACAATTTTTTTTTTCAAACTTTTTAAATATATTTAAAAATTTGTATATATATATATATACAAACATAGGCTACATAAATATACAGAAAATGACATTCCTAGTACATAAGGATTCCAACAATGGTCATACATTTAAATCTGTTCAGTCGTTGAGCTGCTATGGTGTAACAAATATAGATACATATACACACTAACCATGTTACACTCCTTTTTGGGTAGTTGTGTAATAACCGAAAAACTCACTAAACATTCCATATAAGGATTCTAGATTATCGATCTAGGTATTGACAAAATCAGTTCTTAAGTAACATATTTTAAATTAATTAGTAGAGAAGAAATCACAGTGGTTGTCCCAGAGCTACATAGAAGAAAGTTAATTTTGGTTGAAGATGACAATGATGACAAGCGATTTTCTTTAGAAGAGTAACTTAGATCTATTTGATGTTGTTTTTGGTGATAAAACAACATAGTTTTTTTTGTTTCTTATGGAGCATCAAAGAAATGATCGACAGCTTAAGAGCATGTCGATAGAGTTTTCAATGTTTCACATCAGAGTAAAGCTATTAAATATTTGCGGTAATAATTTTTAAACTTATCTTACAAATTATTTTTATTAATGTGTATATTGCAGGTACTAAATTTTATAAGTAAGTGACATTGAATAACCTTGATAAAAACATTTTTTTTGAATTTTGAATAAAACATTAATCTGGAAAACGTAATATGTTATTCATAACAAAGAGTCAAGTGGAAACAAAACCACAATAAGTTCAAATACACATACAAAATAAATATTTATTTTTTTTTTAAATAGTAAAATTATATTTTTTCTTTATAAATCAACATTTTTCAAGGTTACAAGTGGTAACAATAATAATGTCAAGAAATGTTTATGTAATAAATTACATTATAAAATATAAATTTATACAATTTAATATATAAATAAATAGGCATAATTAATTGTTAGTAGCATTATATATATATTATGAAGGTTAAAAACTAATTCAAAAAATTTGAATAATTTTAATTAATGCACACCACCTATTTAATGCAGATATAATATAACAAAAATAATGTCGGCCTATTTGTACGTAGAGCATGAAATTTGCCAACTCAAGGAAAAAAAAAAAATTAAATATATAATGAAAATAAAGGTAATTTTTCCAATACTTACCTTCACCATTGCTTGGGAATCATTTTTATTAAAAATATTCAGATAAAATAAGCTTATCATTATGGTTTATTTTTGTTTATTTGTAGAAGGCTAACAAAATAAAATAAATTTATTTTAGGTAATTTCATGGCAAAAGTTTAATGATATTGGTGGGTAAACGCTTAATGATGCCATTTTAGAACTGAAATAAAACCAAAAAACCGGAAAAGCGCTAAAAAAAGTTGTAACTTAGATAAAATTAGGTAAATATTTTGATTTGATAAGAGTTGGTTATTAAATTTTGTAAAACAAATTTAAACATTAATTTATATTAATCCTAACTAAAAAATGATAAATCATTAATTGGTTTTATCAATGCAATATGCTTTATAACAAAAAATTGACTTACAAATGACCTTGCTAATGTTTTCATAAGTACAATTTACAAACTTTTAATACATTTTTTACAGGAAGTACTTAATTAGATTACATTACAAAAAACGTTTTAATTAAATGTACAGAAATGTTATACATGAAAAAATTCAGCAAATAACTGAGAGAAAATATTTTTGTTTACAATTTTGTTTTAATAAATTAATTGGCACGTGGGAAAAGTATAGTTAATTTACCTTCAGAACTATATAAAATAATGTTAAAACGATCTCGAATATCTAAAGTGAATCGATCGCTTTTTAATATATATATACATATACAAGGATATTTACATCGAAGCACGAATTTGAAACTAAGTATTTGAGAAGAAAAGGAAAAATAAAAGTATACACATTTGGTATTGATTTGTAACAAGGAGAAAGAGGAATTTATTTTGAATATAACTAAGTGTAAAAAAAAAATAAGAAGGGGATAAAGAATAATAAAAATATATAATGGAAGTGAAAGAATTAAATAATTTTATCGTAATATAATAGCCTACCAAAAGTTACAGATTTTCAAATAAAATTACTAAAGATGAATGATGGTTGAGATTAAAAGTACATAGGTACAAGAAAGAAGCCTGCCTCCGTGGCATGAGTGCTAACGTCTCGGTCTTTCAACCGGAGGTCCCGGGTTCGAATCCCGGTCAGGTATTGCATTTTTCCACACACGTTACAATTCATTCACATTATCCTCTGAAGATATACCTTCTATTGGTGGTTCCGGAGGTTAAAAAAAATATATATACAAGCAAGATAAGTGCTAATACAGCCACATCTGAAAGCCGGTACTAGCAAAATATTTTTAATAAAAGTTCGCTGAAGATGCATTTTAATGAAAAATTTCCTAAAAAACTGAAAGGGAGTTGTTTACCACATACTGGAAACGTATTTTAATGGTTTACTTGCAGGGGTTAAATTTTGGCTAAAAATTTCCCGGTAAAATAAAAATTCAAATAAATATAAACTTTCTGAGTAATTTGTCTATTACAAGTAATCGTAAAAGTTTATTATTAAATTTTAAATTAAATTAAAACAGAAAAATACCAATTGGAATTATTGGTTTCTATTAAATTAAAACTTTTAATTTAATAGGTATCGGTACGTTTATAATTCTGGTACCGATAAATTAAATTAGTAAAATAAAATACTTCCTTTTAATAACATTTCATGTTTAAATATTACTGTTATGTTAACTGAATAATTAAAATTAAATTATTCCCCGAAAATTACAGAATACATTATTCATTATTTATTATTAATTTAAAGGTATTTTTCTTGAACTTTCTTTTGAGTTAATAAAATTTAAAAACTTAAAACATCTGCGAATATTTTTCTACTCCTGATCATTCCTTATTATAGACTCAATAAAAATATCTGTTCATTCAAAGACGGGTTCAAGTTGCTCCTATCGATAGGACCAACTTGAATCTCCTTATCGATTCGAATAGAAATGAATCGGAATAATTTTTTTAGGAGAGTTTAATCGACAGTTCTCAAACATATATAAGCAGTGGCGCAAACACAATTAAATATATTACTGTTATTATTAATATAATAATTCGACAGACCGGATCAAATCTGTAAAATTGGAACAGCAAGAACATGAATTTATTATCATTATTTAAAAAACTAGTTTAGGAATTCAATCTCGAACGTGCTGTACACCTATAACAAGTCCGACTGTGGCCGGCCTCCGTGGCGCGAGTGGTAGCGTCTCGGCCTTTCATCCGGAGGTCCCGGGTTCGAATCCCGGTCGAGCATGGCATTTTTCATACACATTACAATTCATTCATCTCATCCCTCTGAAGATATACTTAATTGTGGTTCCGGAGGTTAAACAAAAAAAAATAAATTTTTTTTAAATTTTTAAGTCCGACTGTACAGAATTAGCATGTGGCTTCTAAATCTGCCAGTCTCGAATTCAATTCCTGGCACAAGTGCATTTATCATTTCATTGATCTCCAGTTAAATGCGTGAACGTAATATATAGAGGTGTTAAGTAATAATATACGTCAAAATAACAAGATAAATGAAAATCGAATATATAAAGTAATGTTTTAATTGAACGAACGATTATTTTTATCATATTAACTGGTTCCTTGTACGAAGTAAAGGAAGTATTGTGATCAAGAAAAACTTCGGTTTTCAGATTTCAACCGAAATATCCGTTTTGACTAGTTTCGGCTTGACGTTTGTACGAACGTATGTACTCGCATAACTCTATTTCTTTTTCTCCGGAACTACCGTAAGGTATAACTTCAGAGCATGATTGAGTATTTGAATGAAGTGTAGTCTTGTACAATCTCAGGTCGATCACTTCCTAAGAAGTGTGGTTAATTGAAACCCAACCACCAAAAATCACCAGTATCCACGATCTAATAGTCAAATCCGTGTAAAAATAACTGCCTTCACTAGGTTTGAAACTTATAACTCTCTACTACAAAATCAGCTGATTTGCAATAACCACTAGACCAGCCTGGTGGGTATAACTAAAAAACGATTAGCCGTAGGATGTTGAAATTTTTGGATTTAGGACTGTTGTAAAATCTAATTATGCACCTCCCCTTTTAACTGCAATCGACAGGTCCAAAAAAAAGTTCAAAATCCTAAAAATCTGTACTTTGGACTTTTTCTTAATTGCAGTAATAAGCCCTCCTTGAGAGCTTTTCAACAATATATCATAAGCGGTACTTATTTTCATTGGATCCAGAGTTACAGCCAAAAAAAAATTTTAATTAATGACATATTTGGATTTACAAGAGGAAGGCACACGGGTTCGAATCCGACTTCATATACATTTTTTTTTTTTAAATTTAAATATTTTGATTTATTAATAATTATTAAGCTCTGATTATAAACAAATTTTTACGATAAAAAAAAAAATCAGAAGTTTTTTAATGAAATAAAATTTCATGTGCTTTTCATTTTCAAAAAAATGTGTACATATAATTTAATAGGCGTACAAGGAAGTCATGTGGTGTCCACGACAGAAATTTTTTTTTTTTAAATACATCTTTTTTCACCGCACTGATTTCGATTGTACTCGATCCCAGTTAGTATGATATAAAAAATTAAAACGATCTATTTCAATTATAAACAGAATTTAATGTAAACCACATAGGAAATTAAATAAATACGGGTACTAGTGAATCAGACTACAGATACGTCGTCGAATTAAAATACGACACATACTAAAGTAATATTAACAGATTATGAAAAATAAATAAAATTATTAAAGCGCTTCGTAGAAATATTACTTGGTTACCATAAGAATTTTATTTAACATATTAATTTCACTAAAATAAAAATCAACGAAATTAATCTAACGCGAAAAAAAATTATATTTTTTACTAGCATTAAAACTGAATGTGCATAATAAAAAAAGTAACACCTCTAACGAATGTTTGCGACCAAATTAGAAAAAAAATTCTATATAAAAAACAATAATTTTTAATAAAATAAGTAACGAGAAACCAATTTAATATCTTTATTAAAATTACAGAGACGAAACTCTACAGCACGTATTTATCGGCAAAAAAAAAAAAACAAATTATGTCATAATTTATCATTTGCTCTTCTTAAAAGAAAATAATAATTTTTAACGTACCTTAATTTTCCACAAAGCAACGATCAGAGACCACGAAGTATAGAGGACGACAAAACACAGCACAAGTATCAGCTAAACGAGAGCAACAAGCGAGCGAGCTGTCACCCGTTTGAGAACACCACTTGGAAAGGACAACCGATCGACTCCACCAACGAGTAGAAGGGTAAGCGGCAACGGCAAAAAGTCGTGAACTTTGAGACTACCGATAGCGGACTACGAATTCATACTGTCGGAGTAAGCCAGATAACCTTCAGTTTTATATTTATATAAATTATTCCAATTATTAACACTAGAACAATAAACGCGTAAACTTTTAAAATATAACAATCACGTTTCCATAAAAAAATCGCTTAAAAAGTGAAGAGCGAATTAGAAGTTTAAAAAATGCTTCTTTTAAAAAAGACAAAACTAAAAATAATAATAGTTTTTTTTTTTAATCGATATGGAATACTTCACAAATGTCAGATTTTATTTGGCAAAAATAAAAAATAACTTTAAGAAAAATATGCCCGGTAATTCAAAATATAACAGGGGATATAAGCAATCAAATATAAAATGGCATAACTCTTCGTCAAAAAAAAAAAAAAAAGAAGAAAAATCAGAAGTTATTTCACTAAAAACTTCCTTGTACGAAATAAAGGAAGTATTGTGATCGCGAAAAATTTTGGTTTTCAGATTTCAACGGAAATATCGGTTTTGACCATCCTTCAATCCATTTTGATTAGTGTCGGCGTAACGTCTGTACGTATCTCGCATAACTCAAAAACGATTCTTTCTCTTTCCTCCGCCAAGGCGGAGCGGTACAGACATTTACGCAAGAGGTGGACTCTTACATAAGATATCCGGAGACCCGTGTCGCCGGACGTGCCGAATTCCTACCCACTAAATCACCCCCCCTCTCCAACGCTTCCTGAAATTGCCTTTGGGCATAACATCAGGGAGCGCAGGCACCCACACATACCAGAACAAACTCGCTCAACAGACAACAGTTCCAACACGCAGACTAACACAAATACTAATTGTTCTAACATCTAGTTGTGCCCCTTTTCATTACAATCGATTGAACCAAAAGTGTCCAATAAAGCCCAAATTACAAAAAAAAATTAAATTTTGGACTTTTTCTTAACTGCAGTAACAAGTCCTTATTGAGAGTTTTTCAACGATATATCATAAGTGGTACTTATTTTCATTGATCCCAGAATTATAGCCAAATCAAATTTTAATTAATGAAATATTTGGATCTTACAACGAGTCGAATCAGACTTCAACCGCTTTTTTCTTTTTTTAACTTTAAATATATTGATGTATTAATAATTATTAATAACTTGTGATTGTAAAAAAAATATTTACAATAAATAATAATTCAATAATAACAATAAATTTTAAAAAAATGACAAAAAATCAAGTTATTAGTGAAATAAAATTTTATGGACTTTGAAAAATGTGTAAATGTAATTTAATAGGCATTTGTGTGTATGTAATAGATTTGGTGAAACGTCTGTTTA
The DNA here is from genome assembly GCA_010016005.3 of Zanna intricata. Taxonomy (NCBI): domain Eukaryota; kingdom Metazoa; phylum Arthropoda; class Insecta; order Hemiptera; family Fulgoridae; genus Zanna; species Zanna intricata. The sequence continues at coordinate 607 of JAAAKQ030181946.1, read as the reverse complement.
TTTAACATTAACTGAAAATTATAATTTAGAATCGTATTATTACTGGATTTTCGGACAAGCAAATCATGTGATGTCCACTCAAGATTTATTTTGTGTTATTAATGAATTATTATTTATCGTAAATTTTTTTTACAATCAGAGCTTAATAATTATTAAGAAATCAATATATTTCAATTTAAAAAAATGGGGGGAAAAGATATATGTATATGAAGTTGGATTCGAACCCATGTGCCTTCTTCCCCTTGCAAGATCAAAATATTTCATTAGTTAAAATTCCTTTTGGCTATAACTCTGGAACCAATGAAAATAAATACCACTAATGACATATCGAGAAGCTTTCAATGAGGGCTTATTACTGCACTTAAGAAAAAGTCCAAAGAACTAATTTTTTGATTTGGGCTTTTTTTTTGGAGATTTTTGGTCCAGTTGACTGGTCAAAACGAGAGTTGCACAATTAGATGTTACAACAGTCCTAACTGCAAAATTTCAACATTCTACGGCTAATCGTTTTGAGTTACCTCTGTACGTACGTATAGATTTGAATACTAGATCGTGGATACCAGTGTTCTTTGGTGGTTGGGTTTCAATTAACCACACTTCTCAGGAG
>JAAAKQ030181924.1:0-12257 GCA_010016005.3 Zanna intricata | reverse complement strand
CTAGTAGGCGTTTTTTACTTCATAAATAACCCAAAAATGAAATTTTAGTGAAAAAGAGAAAAATTGGTAGTGAAAAGGTTAAGAAATAATAAAATGACTTAGATAAGCAATAATGCATAATCTGAGAACATTTCTTATAGAGTTTAATAATTAATCATAACAAATATCTTAAACTAAATATAAGTTGAAAGCTAAAAAGTAATAACTTCATCTATTGGTATCACTTTTTGCTTTTCTCGGTTTGTGATAATGTGTCATGCATATGATAATTTATAATAAGAGTTTATCATTCTTTTTATTTTAGTTTCATAGAAAATAAAATTAACTTAAATCCAAGGTGAAACATAAAAAATTCAAACGGTAAAGCTTACAAGATAACCAATGTGTGTGGTTTCATAAAATGAAAAAGCAGATTAGAATTGGAAAAGATAAATGGCACATTATTTCAATTCAATAGGGTAAAGAAAGAACAGCAATAATGAGTTCAGAGGGTAAGGAAGGGGAGGATTTATTCAACAAATAACAAACAATACCTAATACAGAGTGATTTCATCATAAACTAAAATCAATTTCATAACATAAACAAAGATTTATTGACCATTAAAATATTGCAGTTATATCTGAAAGATTCTTAGAGCTTAGAAAGAGCTTATCAAACAAATGTAATTTGTGTTTTTCTTCGTTGTCCTTATTAAACTGTGTAATTAACTAAGTTTGTCAGTACAGAGAATGAACATGAAATTTTGTGTTTATGTAGCCAGTCCTAAATTTCTTTTTTCTTATTAATGTAGATAATAATTACTCTTTTAATATACTGTATTACATCGAATATAAGACGCACATTCTTATGCGTCTTATATTCGATGGAGGGGGTTGACAACTGCTAGATATAACGATACATAAACACCTGACGTATGCAGTAGACTTGCAGTTACTGTGCAGTAACGGTCGATTACGGTTAAATATTAAAAACTCTATATGCTTATTATTTATAATGTCAAAAAAGGATACAATATAATGCTGGTTTTAAATGAAAAGTTGTTGTTTATGCTGAAGAGCATGAAAATAGAGCAGCAGGACATAAATTTGACATTAATGAAGTAATTATTCATCGTGTAATATTCAAAGGAATTGCCAATTACAAGAGAAAAAATTCAATTCAAAGCACTAGAAAGTTTTAAAACATTAGGGATGGATGGAAACTTTAAAGCAACAACAGTTTGATATGAACTAGTCATGCGACGTGTTGGCTTATCATTAAGGCGTCGAACATCATATTTTTGTTTATTCTACTCTTTATAATAATAATACTTAATTTGGGTATTTTTTTATTTCTAGCTTTAAATATTTAGGGTACATCTTATAATCAGTGGCGTCTTAAAATTGGTGTAATATGGTATTTTGATATGATGCTTTGTCTACAACTATTATTAAATTTTTGGAAAGACTTTTTATTGTTTTTCTTTAGTCCATTTAAAGTAATTTTCTAAATTCATAGTCATGATTGTTCCCACTTTTTTTTGAACTTGCTTTCTAAGTTAATAAAGAATTTGGAATGAATTCCATTGTTCTGAATATATTTTGTTATACTTTTTAACTTAGTCACCATTAAGATTTTGTACACTTAGCCCAACATTCCACTAGAGCGCTTATGCCAGTTTGGTATCATAACTTCATTATTGGTCAAAAATATCTGCCAATAAAGCCATTTTTTTAGGTTAGGAAACAAATGATAGTCACTGGAGGCCAGATCAGTCTCATCAACCGTCACAAATTTATGTAAAAATTCATCTAGACTGCGCTGACAAAGCTTGAGACAATTGCTTGAAATGTTTTTTCAGCACATTTTTGGTCTGGTTGAGCCAAAGTGGCACCCACCTAGCTCATAGCTTGTTCATGCCAAAATCTTTGTGCAAACATAATGCACACATACAGTTGACTTGCCCTAGAACTCTACTAACCCATTCACTGTTTTTCATTGATCTGCCAAAGTGATTTTATGCACTTTTTCTATCATTTCTGGGTTAGTCATTTCAGAGTGGCATCCACTGCGTGGTTCATCACTAGTGCATGTTTGATCATTTTAAACTGTGCGATCCAGCATTTAACTGTTGTATTTGATGATGCAGTCGAGATGTAGCGCCATCTTGATGAGGACAGTTTATGAAATAGGAGCAGTATTGCTGTTGGCAGGATGGTGACTGCAATACTGAGGGTATGGTAGTAGTCCATGTAGTCAAGAGGTTTTGCACCATCTTGATGAGGGCAATTTATTATTCATGTGATGCCGTAAATGTCACTTGAGACTGCATTGAGCTAGTTTATATTTAAGTTAGCAGCTTTCATGTTGATCATTTGAGATCAGTTAAGAGAACTACTAGGTCTAAATTATTGTTGCAGTCAACTCTTTTGTGGTGTGCTTTTTTATTCTTTTTTTATGTATGAGATTTACAGTCACTTACAGCTTATTTGTTTAAATTGGACTAGGTGTGGATTCATGTCTCCACGATCTCTGTTAGCTAATTCAGAGGGAAACTAGTAAGACAGAAGAGAGATGTCCGAAATAAGCCTACAGTGAAGGCAAAGGCTGAGTTAAAATTCAATGATGTACATTTGCGTCAATGAACTGGGCATCAGCCCAACTAAGGCGTGGCTAATGACTGTGGGATGTAATTAGTTAGAGAGTCAATAGACAACCTCTGTTAAAGCCCATCAGGACTAGGAACATGTGGGCGGGGGGTAACCGGAATCGTCAAATGGTGGGTATCTTCCCCTAAGGCAGTTGGGATGTTTCTTTGATGGAGAAGATCACATTAAGGTCTTGTTTGACTTCCTTTGCACTTAAGCCTTTCAGAAAAAAGTATTTAATCACTGCTCAAATTCCAATTTTCCATTTTCCTAAAACCACCCTAATTTTCCACTTTGACAGACTATAAATGTTACACTAAGTAATGCAGTGTTTTGAAATTCTTCAGTAATCTAATGAAAAATAGAATCATGCGATGTTGTCAAGAATTAAATGTAGTAACACAATCTTTGTGTGAGGCCTGAAACTTTTCATTTCATCTTCATATATAATCTGTTGTCTTTAGAAATTGGAGTTTTTAGTCTGTCCCATGACACTAGTCTAGACTAGTATTTAGTCTGTCGCACCATGATTTGGTAAAAGTCTAACTTTATAAAATATTTATTTGATCAGACTAAGTATATCTGCTTAAATCTTGACATTCTTCTGTTTTCAAATTTTTTCATTAAAAAAATTATTGTTTTAATGTTTTTTTTAATTAGATTTCACTTCCTGAGAATTTTGAACTATCATACTCTGAAACAATTTGGCTAAATTCCATGATATATTTGCTACAGATAACTTTGTACGGGGAATTTTCACCCTGAAGGCAGTGTCAAATAAGCTGAAACATTACTTTTTTTTTTATATAGGCACGATTTCTTTATAATTTATTTACTCCTGCTATAAACCACCTATATAAAATTACTTTTATTTTTTGTTATTATTTCAAAAGTGGAAAAAGTAAAACTTTCTCATAAAAGTTCAATGAATGATTTGCTATAAAGTTGAATATTTGTCAAAATTCACTACAAAATAATCTTGCATTAAAAATATGAAACAATTTTAGTCCACTGTTTATCTAACTTGATGTATTCATATTTTCTCATGAGAAGAATTGAAGCAATCAGTCACATTCAATGCAATACATGTTACCCTTTTTGATTTTGTTATGAGTTTCTCAACTCAATAACGTTTTTTGTAAAATCTTGTAACACTGATATTTTCTGCATTTCTTTTCTTTTTTTTTTTTGGATCGATTTTTAATGAATAAATTCTCTTAGGAGTTTTTGGTTTTTGTATCTGAATTTTTTCTGCAACCAAAGCTTTGATTATCATTTTCTTAAAATTTTAAATTGAACATTTTTTTAAACATTTGTTAATAATGAATCAAATATTAATTTTAGGGCTACTTTTCTGTACCACTTCACACCTTTTCCTTAAAACTGTGTAGTAGCTACACAATTAATCATTTAAGTCAATACCTTTTATGATATCATTGTAATAAATTACTTGCTCTGGTTTTGTCAGTGGTTCCTTTTACAACTTTTCTGTAAATCCTAACAAGTAGTGTTCCTCTTTTGTAGTTAGCATAAGTACCTGTCACTTATCTTTCCACATTTATTTTTATGTCATCCTTCATAACTTCAATTATTCCTCCTTTTTTAATTCTTTGGTAAACAATATTCTTCAGCAAATATTTCCAATCTTTTTGTAATGTTCTAAACAATTTTGTTTTTCAAAATAGCAAATTTTTTTTTTTTTTGTGTTGATGCTTGTGTAGACATCAACAAAATGTATTCTTCTAAATTTTGTTAAATTTTTTAACAGTTCTTTAATTACAGGTAATCCATTGACTTTCTCTGACATAAGTGTACCCTTTTCCCTTAAAAATTGTTTATGTTATACACAAAACTGTTTTTAGTGCAAATTTTGTATATTTTCACACCATATTTATGCTGCTTATTTTTTACATACTGCCTGAAAGTCAGCCGACCCCGTCATGGTACCATAGACTCATCTATTACAATGTTCTCTCCCAGAATGACACATATTTGGAATTTTTGTAATAAATTATCAATTAGAGGGTATATTTTATACCATTTATCATGTTCTTTTTGAGAATCATCAGCAAAGTGCAGGCAATGAAGGAGTAATAGAAATCTATCACGTGATATAATATCATTATGGTACATATTATCTTTTTCACCAGTAAAGTTTGTCGTTTTCAGCAGTTTTGGTGGAATTAACCATAGTCAAAATAATGGGAAAAAACTTTTTCAACTCGTTTTTGTCAGTTTTAGTTAATTTTTCCATTCTGTTATAATAATGTAACACATAATAAGATAAATTTTTACAAATGCAGAATTGATGTGTGTTACGAGACTACTTGGCCATAGATAGATTCAATGACAAACACTGCCACACAGGAAGTCTGTTCACACAAAGCAAGCAATGCACCAGACCACTGCTCTGTATGAGATATGTCCTGCTGTAACTCAAGAAGTGAAATATAATTAGGAACTATGACCCTGTAACGCTACCTCTAAAAAGCTGTCCATCTCTCATTATTGCAGCGAACATGTTAATATTTTACTAAAAAATAAATTACAATATATGAGGGACATACAGTAATTAGACAAATTCAGTAATGGAGACAAAAGTTAATAAGAAAGTAATCATGTGTTCAAAATGGTAAGTTGAAATGCTATCATGAGAACTGGATTCAAAAACACAGAGCATGGAGTGGAAGCACACAAGTTCACCTGTCAAGAAAAAATTCTGAACCAAAATTCCTGAAAGCATGAAAAATCATGATGACAATCTTTTGGGATGAAAAAGACCTGTTTTTTTTATCAATTTTCTAGAAGAATCAGCAAAAAATAAACAGTGAATACTACTATAACATGCTTATCAGCAAAATAAATCCAGGAGGGTAGAAAAAAATACCCTGGATCTCAGTACAAAGTATCTTTCTGCTTCATGATAATGCCTGATCTCACATGGATCAGATATTTAAGAAATTATTGATAAAAAATTACATTGGGAAGTACTATCTTACCCCCATACAGTCTTGATTTGACGTTCTTGGATATCCACTTGTTTGGTCCATTTCAGGGGGCACTATGTGGTAAGTAAGAAGTTTAATGGCAAATGTGATGTCAAAGAAACTGTGCTAAATTGGGAAGACAAAGATTTCTTTGCAGCAGACATAAATAAGCTGATTCAGAAATGAGACAAGAATATTAATGATGCTAGAGATTATGTTGAAAAGTGAAAAAATGTCACACTGATTAAATTTTTGTTTTAGCTCCAGAACAATTTGTCCTTTATTGTTGAATGGCTTTTGTGGGTACATTTACTACTACTGGATAGTTGCTATACACTAAATTAGTGATCAATGTATAATTTTATAAAAAATGGCCGAACAATGTATTAAAAGAAAAGAATTCCAACTAGAGTAGGCTCAGTGGGTTGCTAGTAAGCTTCAAATTTCATAATAACACCAATAATATATTAAGGTTAGTAGAATAAATAAAATAAATATTTTAAACAAAGTCCAAAAGTCTTGATTCAGATAAAATACTTTTAAAAGAAGCAATTATAAATACCAAGATTTAATGGTTACAACAACGTTATTTGTGATTGAAGAAATACAAATTTGACACTCAAATTATACATGCTTATAATTTCATAATATATTTTAAAGTGGAGGCTGTTGAAATTAGCTTGTGAATGGTTGTACATCCATTCAAGACGATGAACATTTGAAAAAGCCAAAAACCACTTCTACCAAAGAAATCAATACAAAAAATCACAATGTATCATATAATCAATGTAATCATATCAAATGATCATTGAATGAAGATTGCTATGCCAACATCTCAACAGAACATTTCCACTATATTTTATGTGATGTTTTGGGTAAGAAAAAGGTTTTTGTTCAATGGGTGTGCAATGTTGTTAACAATTGCCAAAAACCTTCAACACTTCTCAAGGGTGTTTAAATTTATTTAAACACGATTCTGGTGATTTTCTTTAAAATTTTATACTGATAGATTAAAGACTGATTCACCATTACACACCAGAAACCAAACAGCAGTCCAAACAATGGTGGAAGCAAGTAAAAGTGTGACAAAGAAAATGAAAAGGATTACATCTGAAGGAAAGACATGGCTATGATTTTTGGGATTCTTGTGTAGACTATCTGGAGAGTATTATCGTTAACTACTGGATTGATTAAAGTGATATTCACTCTAAAAATCCACATCCAAACAAAAAGAAAGTGCTCTTTCACCACAATAATGTGCCTGAACATGACTGGTTGTTGCTGCAAAACTTAATGACTTACACTTCAAAGTCCTTTCACATGTGCCATATTCGCTGGATTTAGTTCCCAGCAACTACTTTCTTTTCCCAAATCTGAAGATATGCCTCATTGTACGAAGATTCACTTCAAATGATGAGGTCAAAGCAGAGACAATCACTTATAATAATGGGTGGTTGTTTTTTTTTGTGGAGTTGGAAAAATCGCACTATACCGGGGATATTAAAAATTTGGTAAGTCAGTGGTCTAAATGTATTGAATTTCAAGGTGACTACATTGAAAAATAAAAATATCTTGAAAAATCTGGTATTTTCTTTGTTAGGCCAAGAACTTTCCAAATGGCTCTGATAGTTTATACAAGATGTAGTAAATCTGCTGAAAAAATAATTTGATATGCAATATACATCTACAAAAAAAAAAGATAATTATAAAAAACCCTACTGTATTTCACACAGCCAATATATATTGATTAAATGTCAAAATATTTGCAAAAAATTAACCAACTGTAAATATCAGTCATATTGATGAATACGAAACTCGAAGCTACATATTGTAAACAGGTTTTACCGACTGTTTCAGTGAAAAAATCTGATGTGGACACTACATGACTTCCTTGTATGCCTATTAAATTACATGTACAATTTTTTTTTTTTTAAATTGAAAGTACATAAAATTTTATTTCATTTATAACTTCAGTTTTGCTAAGTTTTTTTTAATTGTATATTTTTTTTTTACAATCAGTGGTTAATAATTATTAATAAATCAAAATATATATATAAAAAAGGAGATATAATTTGTCAAAGTCAGATTTGAACCAATGTGCCTCCCTTTGTAAGATCCAAATACTTTATTAATTAACATTTTATTAGGCTATAATTCTGGAACCAATGAAAATAAGTATCATATATTGTTGAAGAGCTCTCAATGAGGGCTTATAAATGCAGTTAAGAAAAAGTCCAAAATCATAACTGCTTGGATTTTGGGCACTTTTGGTTCAGTTGTTTGCAATCAAAAAGGGAGGTGCACAATTAGATGTTACAAAGTCCTAAATTCAAAATTACAACATCCTATGGCTAATTGTTTTTAAATTATGCAAGATACATAAAAGTCAAAATGGATTCAGGGTTGGGCAAAATGAATACTTTTGTTGAAATCTGAAAACCGAAATTTTTTGTGACCACAATACTTCCTTTATTTCATACAAGGAAGTAGAAACAGTAAACCAAAGGATCACACTTGCTCTTCAAAAGGTGATTTAACAAAATACACAGACGATATTATGAATATAAAAAGACCAATCAATAGGAGCAATATGACCATATACACTGATATATGAGCGGCTACCATTTTAACAATTAAACAAAAGAAGAGAGAATGAATAAAATAAATATACAAAAAGTTTCAACAAACTTACGTTTTTCATGAATGAGATCACGTAGCACGACATCTTTAAACTTTTTAATAGTTTCATCATCGCCTGGTTTATGAAATAGTATAAGGAAAGGAAGACCCTCCTCAGTCAACTCTTCAGCATTTTCAAAAGTTATCTCTCTGACTAGCGGCACACATTTCTCAGTCATCCATACATTCATTTCATCATAACTTAACAGTGAACCATTGAACGTTTCATCTCTTTCATTTGACAAAGCTACATCAGGCCTGAATACAATTATTGGTTGACCAGGAGGGTGCATCTGGGCTACTGTACTCCTAGAAACAAAAATAGAAAACGACCATAATTATTAAATTATTAATTGATACACACAGGCACGCAATAAAACTTTATTAACTTTATAAAACAACTTTAACAGCAATGATTTATATGTAGGATCATTAACCAGAAAGATGGTTTGAACCATATTACTGTCAGGTATACTACATAAAACATGGCCAGTTTTATCAGACAGGCCATAAGGCCAAAGGCCAAAGTACATTGAACACAACGGTGGCATTTTTGAAAGTTATTAAACCACATGAGATACTACTTGTAAGCAGCATTTTATCATTATCATAAAAAACAGTAAGTATTTCTTCTTCCTCCAGTTATTTTCTACTGTACATAATGAAAAAGTTTTTTCAATCTGTTAAAAATTAATCTGTTTTGCTATTAATAAGAGTTGATATATTTAACATTTTATTTGTTTTTTGTTGACATTATTTACATCAATTTTCTTATATTATAATTAAATTCTCTACAATTTATGTTTAAAAAATGTATGAATTATTGCCAATTTAACAACGTTATTGTACGTCAAACATAAAAAAATATGTTTTTGGCCCTATTTTTGGCTTTTTACATGGGATATCTTAGAAACTAAGAGAGATACAGATCTGGGACCTGTTTTTTCCAATTTCCCAGCTCAAAAACCATAAGAAACAATTGAATTTGCCCCTTAATTGACCTTCCCAGAAGTTCAGAAAGACTTAATTTACCCAGAGGAACTGAAACTCTGGTGAAATTTTTCACCTTGTACAACTTGCTAATGAAGTGTTTTCAGACCTATGTTTATATGAACTTTTTTATTATTTTTAGCCTCTAGAATGAGTTGTCAAAATATAAAATAAGAAATTATTTCTGTAAAAAATACAGAAAGTATTTTCTGTATTTTTCCAGGTGTAGAAGGTTTTAATGGTGGAAAAACTTAAACATTGTAACATTGCTGCTGAAGTGGAAAGTGGGTTTAAATAGTATAAGTAAATTTATTACATGAATACCAAACAAATATAGTAGATGTCAAGGCCAAAGAATATCAGTAATATTCATACCATGTAATAAGTTGAGATTTCAGAATTAAAAAAAAAAAATCTTAAACATCTTAAAATAAAAATATCCTAAAATTTCCTAGTTTAATGTAATATGTCACAAATTTTAATGTGGATAAATATTTTATTATTACAAAATGTATAGGAGTACAGCCTACCGGCTAGTCTAGTGGTTAACTCGTCATTGCAAATCAACTGATTTCGAAGTCAAGAGTTCTAAGGTTCAAATCCTAGTAGAGGCAGTTACTTTTATACAGATCTGAATACTAGATCATGGATACCAGTGTTCTTTGGTGGTTGGATTTCAATTAACCACACATCTCAGGAACAGTCAACCTGAGACTGAACAAGAGTATTCATTTATACTCATTCATATCCTCTGAAGTAATACTTTATGGTGGTTCTGGAGGCTGAACAGAAAAAAGAGTACAAGAGTACATTAATAACTGAACACAACTTGTATATTTAACATCTTTATAGGTCTCCTGTTTACGATTTTCTCTTAACTCTTCTAGTGTGTATGGATGGATATCACAGTATAAATTAATTTACCCACTCAAATCTGTCAACTAAAGTTTTGTCTAACCGAATATAAATTTGAGGCACTCGTAAAATTTTGATTTTGCTGCCAAAAACAAGCATGTTTTTTCACCAAACACAGTACTTCACTTCCATCCCTTCATTGTGAATTATTTAAAATTTTAACCGAGTAAAGAATTGTATTTGAAAAGATATACAATGCTTACACATATCAATATATGATTAGCAATACTCATTTTTAAAAAATAACATAAATAACTGTACTCACACAAGTCTATGAAATGAACACACACCTAAAAGCATTGGTACAAAGCTGAGTTCAAATAATACCTTGCATACACACACGAAAGAGTGTACAAGTTCTATCTAAAAAATTACCCAAAGCTTTTTTTTATAAATTTTTTGAACTGATTTGCAACCAGGTGAAAAAGAGAAGGTGCTTAAAGGCCTTCTCCTTTAAGCATTTCCTTCCTTGAATGATTACACTGATCCAACAGTATTGCCATGCTGGAATCAGTTCTGGTAATTCTCTTTTCGGATTGCACTAGAGCCATGTGTGAATTTTCTTTCACTGCCTCAAAACATCATACTTTCAAAAGGATTCCATTTTGGGAAATAACAAAAGTCTACAGGAGAGCTGGTTAGCTGAGGAAGAACAGTTGTCAGTAGTTTTGGGCTAAAATTCACGATAGAATATATTTATGTGGCAATATATAAAAAGGTGTTTACACCTTTCTGCTACTTTTTTTGAACCGTCAAATTATAATCAGAATATACAATTTCCTGAACACATACAAGATGAGTGTATTGTTATATGACAAGGATTGTCAGAGTGTGGGACAATACCTATGCGGGATGTTATCACTACACTTGTTTTATGAATTCATTAGTCTACACAAACATATTTCCAAGTTTTAAGCAAAATTTAATAACTGATCATGAATACTGATACTTCAAACATACTAAACACTTTATATGCAAGTAACAATAGCTGTAGCTCAAATAATAACAATAAAATAATGCAGTCAATGGTTGATTAATTATGAAGGATGTTATTTCACAGCATTACTTACACAGCGGTAAAGTACTTCACATTGTGTAACTTTTGGGAATCAAATTATACTTTGCATAATTTGATGTATGTGTATATGTGTGAGCACATAGGGTGGTAATCGGTTTAATCATCACAATAATGGTGTAAACTCGACTTATAGAATTTTCTTTTTTAAAATTTATTGAAACACTCTCCACTTTAAAATGAAATTCAACTAATGTGTTGGGTCAATTTAATACATTTTGCAGAATCATAATAGAGTGTTTCATTTTAATCGTACCAGGTGATTTTCTCTTAAACTATGCCTAACACAAAAAAAATGACCTAGTCAAAAGTTATTCAGATTGGAGGAGGACACCTTATGGTGACCCTGGATTTGACCTTGACCATTGTTTCAAGGTTAACAATTTTTTTTTTAATGGAATGGCCTATTTTTGACCCTGTTAATGAAAAGATCAGAACATTTTACACTGAAATATGCAGTCATAATATGATCTTAAATTTTTTTCAGGATGTACATTTTAATTGCCCCAAGCGATTTTCTCGTAAACTATGCACAATACAAAAAATTACCTAAACAAAAGTTACTCAGGTCAGAGAGGGACATCTCATGGTGACCTTTAGTATAACCCTGATCTTATTTTAAGGTTAACATGACTAATGGAATGATATATTTTTGACCCCACCAATGAAAAGACCAGAAGATTTTACATTGGAATAGGTAGTCTCACACATATGATCTTGGAATTTTTTTTTGAAGGTCATATGGCTAACCATCAGAGATTATGTTATACAATAGTGTATATAATATTATGCTCTTTCCCATAGTTTATGAGATAAATGGCTTGGAATAAAGTATTCCAGGAATATTGCTGACTTTCAAACAACGTGTAACTTGTACAACACTATCACCCAAAATATAACACGCCGGCCTCCGTGGCCGAGTGGTAGCGTCTCGGTCTTTCATTCTGGAGGTCCCGGGTTCGAATCCCGGTCAGGCATGGCAT
>JAAAKQ030181912.1:0-29997 GCA_010016005.3 Zanna intricata | reverse complement strand
TTATGGTTTAAACGTCAGTTAATTTTAATCTACTGAGAATTTTTGCATTTTTTTTTTTTTTTAAAATTTTTAAATTTTTTTTTTTTTTTTTTTTTTTTTTTTTTTTTTTTTTAATAATTAAAAATAAATTATTTTTCTTAACCTAAAATTGATGTGTAATATTACATACATAAGTACTATTTAATCCAAATTTTAAGATACAGAACATATAAGTATAGAATAATAGTCATCTTTATGTAGTAGCATTGTTTTCCTTTTACCAATGAAATATTTTCCCCTTGGTAACATTATTGCTTTTAAAATAATGAAATATTAATAACTCTTTCTTATCCTTTTATACACTATGAATACAAATCACAGCTGATTTGTATTCTAATCAACACTTTTATTTTAATATACCGTTTTATAAATATAACATGAGATAATACTCGACTCTATTTTATTTATTTATTTATTGTTTAGAAATCATTGTGATTTAGTATTTAATGGGAGTTGAGAAAAAATAAAAGGAAAAATACATCTAAAGACAGTATTTATTATTATTTATTTTAATGTATTATAGAAATTTAACATACTTAGCGGCAATGTAAAATGTTGTTCTTGCATACACACAGACGCAGTTTACCGTTTAAGGAAGAAATATTACCTTTATATTGTTTCATGTTACAAGTAAATAAATAGATTTTAGGACGAACATAATAGTGTAATTATAAATAAATATAATAATAATAAATATTATAACATAATATGTATTACTTTGTCTATACCTCTTATTAATTATTTTAATTAACGCGGATTATTAAACCTTCAACTTTGGCCCTTACGAAAATTTTAATTAATCTTTTAATTACAATTTCCATTTCCACGGTAGGTTTCCATGTTTAATTACGTGGAAAAAAAAGGCTACATTCAAAAAATTATATATATTCTACGAAATTAGTTAAGTAAATGTAAAATCCAATTTATAATACATTGTAATAATAGCATTATAAAATAAGGCTTACACGAGAGATTAATATCAAAGTCTGTATAAATTTACAATTCAGATTATTTAACAGAATGATTTTTATAAGCGCTAACCTTTTATTACATGTTATTTTCTCACCTTATGGTCATGGTAACAATTTAAATGGTATTACAATATTTCCCCCTAATATACCAAAAAATAATGTAAATAAATAAAAAAAAAAAGGAATGCAGAACTATAAAGGATACATACATTATTATATATTGAAATATTTTATCCATTGACTTCATCTTGACATGTGTTATTTTTTTATTATAAAGATAACATTAAACGTACATTTAAATTTAAAATGCTGCTAAACGTCTACCAGATATTTGATTTCTTACAGGTTATATCGAGATAAACGAAAGAATAATTTGCTTGTAATTTCAGAGCCTTTGAATACACATAATTTTTTTAATAGGTTTATAATAACGTTGAAGTTAATTCGTTCGCTGCTTTTATGGAAAATTTATTATTACTGGAGCTATCGATTAATAATTTTGTTTTGGATGAGTTTCTATTCTAACTTAAATTTTCAAAATTGTTTACGTAAAGAAATTGGTTAAAAATTAAATTTTTAAAACGCTGTCCCTGTGAAAATTCGAAAAATACTCTGTTCCATCAATTTTTTCATATTATTTTAATAAATTTTTAAAATGAAAGAATATATATGTATATACAGTATAAACTTCCGGCCAAAAGTCGTATTTTTACTGTTTTAAAAAAAAATTACATCTAAAATAACGGTAAATAAAGTTTTGAGAATATTATTTCTAGAGAGAAATTTTTCATTTTTAATGCAATTAACATTAGCATATATTGGAACTCTTCTCGAAAATCAAATATAATCATTTTAACTTCTTGATGCGTTAATAGAGAGTGAATTTCGGATTGTTGTTTAGTGATAACACTTTGATGTATTTGATTTTTTCTTTTGGTTGTAGTAAAATAGGAAAAATAAATGGAATAAAATAATTTGAAAACTTATATCCAAGCAGTCGATTATTATTTATTTTTTGATATTGCAACATAAGCTTAAGGCTTGTGCGTTACGATGCGCTTGCTTTGTGGAAATAGAATTTTGTAATGTATGAAAAATCCAATGCTTGACTGGGATCTTCGAATGAATGGCCGTGACGCTTTCACTCCGCCACGGTGATCGGCGAGTGGCTTGGATAAACTGGAAAATCTTTTATTTGATGTATTTTATTCATTATAATTCTCGGTTGGCGATCATCTTGTATATTGTTACGATGTGTGATTTTACTAGTGGAGGACGATCATTCGTCTCGTAGGTACTTAGGATGATGACACTTGCCATGTACATAAGAGTTTCGTAATTTCGTAATGGCTGACGAGTAATACGGTGGCTAGTAATTGTTCGATTCGGCAGTGTTATGGTTATCGATATCGCTACTGATGCTGGTAGCTGCTGATAAATAGCGGCGTTTCATGAAACCGACCATGTGATTTGCCAATGAAAAAATCTGCCTTGGTTGTTTGTTACTTTGCCTACGACTGATTGCGGTAGAGCTATACGGCATTTGGACCGCCTCGGGCGAAATCGGCCGTTCAACACTTCAATAACGTGGGTTGTCACATTTTATTAATCGGTCATTAAATAATAATGATGGGTAAATTAGTCTTTATTGAGTAGAATACTAAGTATATTATACATTTTGATCATTTTATCGTGCACATCATGATAATGTACCCAGTGATTCCAATGTGGACTTCAATAAAACATATACTCGCATTTGATTAGATTTGATTCGATCGATGCTTAACTGGTAATTTCTTTACAGTAATTTTGGTAATCTCCACCATTTTTTCAGGACAGGTCTGTCCCCTTGGCACCATATTTTTTGTCACCCTTCGTAGGATGTCAGGGCTAATGGATTCATCTCTTCCTCTTGGTTACTCAATGTCAGCGTGCACAAGACAAGTGATGTGCGTGATAAAATAATGTCATTCTATAATACAAATATTTATTTAATAGAATACTGAGGACAAGCCCTCTTAAATTGTTTTGTGTGTTTTTAAATTATTATAGATGTAATATTCTTTTCCTATTAGATACGCTACGACTAACCGTGCCCGTAATAAACAACAACTTGTTTATTTATAGACTTTTACTGCTAGTGTTATTAGAAAACTATTTTTTTTTCGAATAATTTTACAATCAGTTATTAAAAAAGATTTTTTTAACCATAAACTTTTTTTATTTATTATTTCGGCAATGGAGCACGGTTCATAATAATAAATTTGGAACCATTAGGTAAAAGTTGAAGAATCAATTTAATGGAAAATTTAGGACAATGTAAAAAAGATCGTATCATAATTTTCAGTAATTAATTTATTTAATATGAATACAAAAAAGTTAAGGACCTGAGAACAAAAACAATTATTTTTTTTTTTTTTTTTTTTTTTTTTTTTTTTTAGAAAAGTACTCAGTTGTGTCAAAGCGACTAGTTTACTCTTTTCAACGCCGTTGCGTTACTCTGTCGAGTCGTAAACTTTTATTTTCGCAGAAATTGCTGTGACGAGCTGCTAGTAATTATAGCAATTATGTGTATATATATATATATATATATATATATATGTACCGTGGAAACACACAGAACTGTGTATGGAAATACTTGTATACACTAATGAAACGACAATTACATGCTACAAGCACGAGCTGAGACAGACGCACACAGACACCGGTATAAATGTACGAGAATGTTGATATTATGACTTGACTTGCCTAGTCTATGCCGGTCATTCTTTTATTTCTTATTTTACTTTACTTCTTATACGATCTTAAAGGCACGTTTGAAGGTCATTGCGATCGGTGTAGAAGGTAAGCGAGCGATCTATCAACCGCATTTTTAAAATTAACGACACGAAACGAACCGCAATATTTTACTCTGCTCTTAAGTCGTTTTAGATAGCCTGCCTATGATTTGCTGCTGCTGTCTATTCGGTCAAATTAAATCGCGGAAGACGGATTACAGAATTTAACCTAAATTAAAAAGATTTATATTTCTACGCATCTTACATGTAAATAAAAACTTAATAATTATTCCTAACTATATACAATGATTCTGCAAGTTTTTCTTTACTTGATCACCCTTTATTACTACCTGTCATCGGAATCTGTCTATTATAATTTTAGACTTTTAAACTTAATATAAATACACTTATATTTGTGTTAAAACTTCTTTGTTTTTAAATTATCGCATTCGTCATTTGTGAAATATAAAAAGGATTTGAAAACCCTTTGCCCTTCCTTATTTTTATATAAAACTTCATTAAATTTTAATTGTTGCCCACTCGAAGTAAGATTAATTTCTTACTTTTTTTATTCTCTCGTTTTCCAGGTGTGCTTAGCTTTTATTTTGATTTTTTATTCTCAGTAATTAAAGATGAGATGCACGATGCCAGTAAAATTTTAGTTATAAACGTATGCATAATATATATATATATATATATGTGAAATTCTAATGAAATTTGCCGGTATAATTTTACCGTGAGAGTTGTGTTTTATATATATATATATATAAAAGATACATAAATATATAAAAGAATATCATTCAGGATTGCGAGTAAGGATATTTTTATCAACGGAGTTATAAGATAATGAAAATTATTAACTTTTTAAAGCTCTCTATGGATTAAATTTTAGAAGCAAAATACGATTTCGGTAGAAAAAATTCATTTTATCACGTTCCTATAAAGATTATAAAAAATTGGTTAGAATACTACAAATCTGTTTTTTTCTCATCTGATTATTTTAAATAAACTTTCCTGACGTATTAAAATCAAAATTTTCTTTCAAGTTATATATAAATAAATATTATTTTATCGGTAATATTTTATTTTAATTTTTTTACCAAATTTTTTACGAGTTTAGGCATTTAGTCCGTTTTTAATATGATGTAAAATACTTTTCAGTTAAGACATTTGTATAAGTCTTGTTACGTTGCATTGAAAATCGGGTTAAATTACTTTACGTAGCGTTTAAAATTTGTTCACTTTCATCGGCGTTTATCTATCTCTGTTACGGTTTGGTAGATGACTCGTTCGGTAACATCATTTGCGGGGAGGTGTGTAGGTTTCGTGTATTGAGCGTACGTTGATATTCTCACTATTTTCTATTACTATATATTTGTAAGCGCGTATGCACTATCGTCAACAATTTATTGGTTTATAGTAGTTTTTACGTATATCATGTATAAGGTAATAAACTTCTGATATTAATGACCTAATAAATAATTTACCCCTACAGACTTGTTTGTGCCATCTAAATATAAAATAGATATTTCTCTTTAACTCCGTCTAATACATAGGTAGCTGGTGCTTAGTTTAAATATGCAACTCGTAATAAAAATTTCAGAACCTTTATAAAATTCCATATGCGATAAAGTTTATTACTTTTTATGTATATTTTTATGTACTTAATATACGATTAAGCGTGTTTTAGTATGATCCTGAACGATTATACCTTACCGTGTGCAAAAAAAAAAAACCGGTGTAAAATAAATAATAGAATTGTCAATTTTACGTTTACAAACATTATTATTTATTTAAATTTTCTGCATGTTTTTAAAATAGGCTAATATAAGTCTTGGTACTTCAGTTCTTTTATAATATAAAATTACGGTGTAAATGGAAGTTATTTTCTGATATTATTTATTTATATATTATATATAAATAGTAATTCTTCATAGGCGGTGCTGTGTGACGTTAGCTAACAAAAATTAAGGATTTAAAACACTATATATATAAATGGATAAAAGTGTGAAAGTTCATTTTAACATTTTTTAAAGGATCATGTCAGTTTTCGTCACCACTTTTTACGGTATAGCTTAATTTTGTAAGGTATCTTTATATAATGTCCATTCCCCCTTCTTAACATTGTGCATGCACCCCGTTGTGAATTTCTTCATATATTTATGATATTACGAAGAAAAAACCTGAATAAAGAAATATTTTTAAATTAATTTATTGTTATTTAGGTAGGGAAAGTAAATAAGTATTTTTGAAAATACCTTAATAATATTAGGCGTAAGAAATGTAGGAGATACAGATTTACCAGAAAAGTTGTGTAAATTGAGATATCATCAAACCGTACGAAGGACATAGTACGTATAAATCTCGTATCCCTGACACGTATCCGTTTAGGTTAGATAAAATTAACCACAGATAGTCATCAGAGAGTAAGGATTCATGGATAGTGAGAAAATTTCTGTTGAAAAGAGCCAAATTACCTTCTTGAAAGAGTACTTAAGGCTTCTTCCGCGAATGAGTATATCATTTCCCCTCTCATCTCTCTGGGTATATATTTTTATCTACATTGGAATCAGACACTAATAAAAAATTGTATGTGTTTTATCTCAAACATATATTACTAATAAATTCTTAAAAAAAAAAAAAATTTAAATTACCCGAGAACAACTCAAGTTTTCATTTAAGGGTAAAAATGTCCGTATTTTTAATTGTGTCAAGTTCATAGTTTATGAAACATTAAAATATTGGAAAATTATTAACATTTAATAAGGAAACATTTCAATGGTCTTTTTTTAATGAAGTTGATTTTTGTTGGTGATCAAGTTTATTTTAATTTAGCAACTATAGTATAACCGGCTGATTATATTTGCTTTAAAAAGTAATTTTGCATTTTTCATGCGCATGAAAAATACAAATTTAGATCAGAATTCAAACGAAGAATTTTCCGGAAAATTTACTTAAAGGTTTATTTATATACATTAAAATTAATTTAAAGATTGTTTATTACTTCTTTTTTTAAAGAGAAAAATGATAAAATTTCTAAATTTATTTTAATAAATTATTTTATTGTGGTGCTAGAATACTACTTTTTAAAAAGCCGGCAAAATTTTTCGTTACTTTCGTTGTTCTTAATAAAATTAAAAATAAAAATAAAAAAATAAAATTAATTAATAAAATTTAAAAATAATAAATAAAAAAAATTTGCCGGCCTCCGTGGCGCGAGTGGTAGCGTTTCGGCCTTTCATCCGGAGGTCCCGGGTTCGAATCCTGGTCAGGCATGGAATTTTTCACATATACTACAATTCATTCATCTCATCTTCTGAAGATATACTTTAACGGTGGTTTTGGAGGTTAAACAAAAAAAAATTAAAATTAAAAGACTTAAAGACAAAAAGCAATATATACATATATATATTAGAGATTGGAAAAATAAATAAGTAGTTTAAAGTATTCTCCTATAAGTTAGGCTTAACAAATTCGTTTGTGAAATTTAAGTTTTGTAAATCTAATACCAACTTCAATAGAGGCCAAAATAATAAAAAGAAAAAATTCAAAAAATTTTTCTGGATTTTAGATCATAGGTATAGGTCTGTAATTTAAAAAAAAAAGTACTTTTCTTGATAACTATATTTATGAAAGATAAACTTTCGAAAAATATTTAAATTAAATGGAAATAGAGAAAAAGAACAAAAAACATATTTATCAATTTTAAGAGATGGAGTTTGACTTTTTGAAAAACATTTTTTTCGGTTTATTTATAATATATGGATTGTAGGTTATCAAATTTGTTTTAATTAGTTTTAAATTGTTTATAAATTGTTTTGTTTTCTAAAATGCAAAATCGAAATTTTTCCCCTCCCTGCGAATTAAAAAAAAAAAATCAATTCCTTTTATATAGAAATATTTTTGAGCCAAATTTGAAAAGAAACGGTTCGGTCAATCCTGAGAACTCGATACCCCATTTTTGACGCGATCACCATACTTTCCCCTTTAATATATTGTAATTTTATTTTCCGGGGAAATAAAAATATGTTTATAAATTTACGAGTATCGTATTTTCTAAACATTAAATATCATTTAAGATCATTTCATGAAAAGTATTTTACGGTTGTATTTATGTTTCCTTAACTTTGTCCATCGCTGTTTCATTAGTTTTTATTTATACATGTGTGGCATCCTTGTAAGTGTGTTCTACGACATACTCGTGTTTGTTGAAATCCTTGTTCCTTATGGAATCTATCGAATTAATAATTAATACTTATTTAAGTATGTACATGCTTTCACTTAAAAATTTAGTGTCATGCGCAATTATATATAAATGCTTACTTGGATTTAAAATAGTTTGCGTAATCTTACTGGAAATTGGAATGTTAATTTTTTTCTTTGTTAAATTGTTACTCTTTGATTTTAGTTTTAGTAATGACTGTTACATCACTGTAATAGTAGGATTCAACTTCTCATATCTGTTATTTTAAATTTTTTTGTTTGTGGAACCTCTATCATTAATCCGTTACATGTTTTCCAGTTTATAATCTGTTTCATTAAAATATAAAAGGTATAGCGTGCATGATTTTAGAATGCATTAATGTTCTAGTCAGGTGTTCGGTGGTTTTAATCGGATATATATAATTTATGATCAAACAACTTAGTAATTTATTATGGATTTTCTCTTCTTAGTGGGGTACAATTGTAAAATATCGGGTACGATATATCATACATAGAGTAGCACTTGTTACTAATTGCATTCCTGTACATCTTCCAGTACGGTAATGGGATAAATTTAACCGCATGCTTTTTTATCGTAAATAATTTTCTCTATTTTGCGTTTATCGTTTCCGTAATACAGAAGTAGAGTCATGTAATGTACATTTAGCCGTTGAAAAATAATGTATCTATTAAAATAGTTTTTTGTAGTAGACCTACGAGTATTAGAATAATATTTTGGAGTTGAAAATCTTATTTTCACGACTAAATTTATATTCGTTAGATTTATTGATTTTTTTTTTTTACTTTTATTATTATGAAAAAAAAATTTTCTATTTAAATTTCCTGCATTAAAAGTAAATATTTTCCCATTACTTTATCAATATATATTTTTTTACTTAAAAAAAAAACTCGCTTCCAGGTTTTTTTTTATGTATCTTTTAGATTCCAGTTTATTATTGTTTTCTTTTCCTAACATAAGTCTGTATAAATATTAGTACTGAGGGTAAGTTCTGATGCTATGCTTTAATTAGTTAAAAGGTTCTAGTTTATCATTAAAGAAGATGTATGAACGTATACAAAATGAATAAATAATTTATTGTATATTATTATTATTTATATATCTATTTGTTTAGCCTCCGGAACTACCGTAAGTTATTACCTTAGAGGATGAATGAGGATGATGTATATGAATGTGAATAAAGTATAGTCTTGTACAACCTTAGGTCGACCACTCCTGAAAAGTGTGGTTAATTGAAACCCAACCACCAAAGAACACCTATATCCACGATCTAGTATTCAAATCCATATAAAAATAACTACCTTTACTAGGATTTGAACCTTAGAACTCTCGACTTCGAAATAAACTGATTTGCGGTATCCCGTTAACCACTAGACCAGCCCGGTGGGCTATTATTTATCTGTATTTTATTCAGTCGTTTGACGTATTTGATGTTATCTTCGTTCCTTTGTTTATTTTTTGTTTTATTTCTAAAATTCATGAAAAATAGTACATAATTTGGTAAATAGGTTTCGCTGATTATTTCTTTCCAGTCTAACAACTTATAAAAATAGTAAATAATAGACTTTTCTTATCTCTATATCATTCTAATAATAGTTAATGATACATAACTCTTATTAATATTGTTTTTATGATGCAGTCTTTTTATTAAATTGCGCGTTAACTACAGTACATTATGCTATACAACAATCGATGTTTATTGTTAACGCTTATCATTTTTCATTAATTATTATATTGTAGTTTATATTCTGATAGGTTTTTATTTATTTTTTTCTCCTACAAAAATTTCATATCGCAAAGTTTATCTCATCGCTATAAAATGACGATTTTTCATCATTAATGATCACTTGTATATGTGTGTGTGTGTATATATATATATATGATGTGTAAATGTTTAAATAATAATAAATTATTTCGTTTCGGAAATAATAGGCGATAAGATTTTGGGCGTAAAACTAGGCTGGATTTGATTTTCTATGACAAGTTTTGGTGTGGCGAGCCTAAAAAAAGCAAAAAAAAAAAAAAAAAAAACAGTAATAATTTATATTTTGATATATTACAGCTTACATAGTTTTATTTATAATTTTTTATATATACCGTACACCTATAAATACGAGTTAATGCCGAAAGAGACAATTTGTCGCTCGATAGTATTGTGTCGGCGTTGTATCTCGGCGTTGTGTGTCGGCGTTGTGTAAATTGGAGGGACCAGGCCAAGTGGGCAATTGTGGAAAACTTTATAGTCTATTTAGCGAAAGAGAGAATTGTTGTAGGAATTTAGCGTCCTGTTCGGGTTTTCCTTTCTCGTATTCATGTCGTTTTGATATAAGATTTACGATTTTGTTGTAGTTTTATGTGTTTAAGTTTTTGTTTTTATGTTTCTATTGTGCGTTAGCGTTGTGCTGGACTCAACTTTACCTATTTCGGGTAGGTATTCCTTTTTGTTCGATTTAATTTAGTCCATTCAGTCTTTTTTAAGACTTAGTTGTTACGTTTTGTTACAAGTTCTTTATATATATTAGTTTACCGATGGGATTGTCACTTGTGGCGTTCGCATCGGGGCATCCTGGCTGAGGCGGACTTTAAAATGTTATTCCCAAAGTACTGAAGATGATCTCTGTTAAAGCCCTTAAGGGCTAGTTATGGAGGGGATAACCAACCGAGTTGATGTAGTGGTTAACTCGTCATCGCAAATCAGCTGATTTCGAAGTCAAGCGTTCTAAAATTAAAATCCTAGTGAAGGCAGTTAGTTACTTTTGTATGGATTTGAATACTAGATTGTGATACCGGTGTTCTTTGGTTGTTGCGTTTCAATCAACCATACACCTTAGGGACGGTCGACCTTAGACGATACAGGAGTACACTTCATTTACATTCATACACATCATCCTCATTCATCCTCTGAAGTAATACCTTACGGTGGTTCCGGAGGCTAAACAGGTAAAAAAGTATTAGTATTATGAAGGGGTGGTGGTCTTCCTACGGTGTCAGGATATACAGTACACTTTTAACTTTATTTAAAACTATTTACTATTATCAGCGCTACAGTTACGAGTTAATAATTTTCTTATTGAAATTTTGAAAGAAAAATAACGTGTGCGTGCGTATACAGTGAGTTTTTATTGTTGTGTGTTGTGTGCATAATAATAATAATAATATTATTTTTGGGAACAAGTGTTCTCATTGATAATTCGTTCGAATAACATGTGGTTAACATTTTATCTCGTAATGAATTTTGTGTTTGCTTTTCATAATTACGTCACGTACCTCTTAGTTGTTATTCATTAAAAAAACTTTACGTCATGATATTTAT
Organism: Zanna intricata; assembly: GCA_010016005.3. Lineage (NCBI taxonomy): Eukaryota > Metazoa > Arthropoda > Insecta > Hemiptera > Fulgoridae > Zanna > Zanna intricata. The sequence continues at coordinate 18,675 of JAAAKQ030181912.1, read as the reverse complement.
TCTGATAATTTTTTAATATTGAAGTACAATAACTTTTAATTTTAGTAATAATAATAATAATAATAATTTTTTAAGATACTTCATTAATAACGAAATTTTACACTTTAACTATAATAAACAATTAAATATTATACATATACATGTATATGAGTCGTGTAGATTATTTAATTTCACAAACATAATAATAAAACTAATTTCATGTTTAAAATTAATATAGCGTATAATTTTATGTAAAACTTTGGTAGATATGAAAATCACGTTAATAATATTCCTAAGAATGTTTAAATCCGGGTAAAATATTTTTATTTATTTTTTGTTCATTACTATTGGCCATGTCATTTTAGTATCGATTACGACGATTTTTTTTAATACAGCTACTCATAAATCGTTTATTATCAACTGATTACTATAGATTATTTTTGATTGTTTATTGTATTGATTTTTTTGTCGATTAATTCAATTTTTATTGATTATAATAAAGATACGCTGATTGAAAATTTATATGAATTTTTTTTTTTAATTTTTCCCTTTTATTACATTTTTTAAAATTAAAAAACCAAGATTTTCTAAAACCAATATCTAAATGTGTATTCATAATTTATAATAATGTCGATGTAATTTTTGTTCTGGTAATGTATTCGTTATAGGATTGTAAAAAAAATGAACTATTACTTTTAATGAATCATTTCGGATTTTGATCAGACTACTAATCATGATTATTTGATTACCGTACTTCTGATTTTATGTCGGTTTCGTAATTAAATTTTTGTGCTTTATTAATGTATGTATATTTGGAAAGTTTATTCAGTAATGGCTAATATTTAATTCTTTTTAGATTATACAGATTATTTTTATGCTGTTTAAATTAAATGGTTGATGAGAAAACTTTGACAAAAATAGTATGTACATTAAACACGACCGGGGAAAAAAGAAAAATTTGCAAAAATTGCAATTTTTTGTGTACTTTCGGATACTCTCATTGAGATAAAATATTAAATGTTTGTGGAATGACCTGAATAACTACGGTAGAATTATAAGCTCTCATCGTTTACATATTGGTTATTATTTTTACTAGTTTATTCGTTTATATTATCGACCATAGCTAAGTGTGAACGTACAAAGGTTCAATAGGATGGTAAGATTGAGAGAACTTTTGAAAATTACATATTCTGTGTTCCACATATTGTTTAAGTACACCGATCTCCGTGGTTGAGTGGTAGGATTTTGGCCTTTCATCCGGTGGTCCCGAGTCCCGGTCAGGCATATACATATACGCATATGTATGTATATATATATATACACACACGAAGGTTTAATATTTATTATATTGGATTAAAAAGGATTTAAAGTCTATATCTTCTTCACTATGTTCTTACCTGATAAGCACACAGTCCCAGATGGATATTTTTTTTGCATTACTGAATAGAAAACTCAAATCCTCGGATCGGTCTGTGGGCAGATACAACCCAATTAAATAACATAAACATCGAGGAACCAATAATTGAAAGAAATCCCTCCCATTCTGACTGGGACAGAATGATTACCTAGCGAAAACTTTCAGAAAGCTACCGCAGAGAAATTGATCTAGGATTAAAGAAGTAGTAGTCGGTTGTATAGAAACGATCACTCGCACAAGATAAAGATTTACCAAATGAGACAAACTGTATTATCCAGAAAAGCACCTTAAACCTCCTCAAGTCGTCTACTATCCATCGGACCCAAAATCTCTTGGGAAATCGGGGTATCTTACTCACGATGAAAGTAGCGCGTTATTTTTTTATATTATTTTGCTTAGACTAGCACAGTATATGTTGAAACAGACTGATCAGCTTAGAGACTTCCATAAGAAAAATCTTCCCCGGTATAATGTGGCTGTGGAAGTAGTCAAATGAATCGTGTAAACAGATCATATAAATCTTTGTATGAATGGCTGTCATTTTGAGATTACAAAGAATGTAACTTAAAAAAATATTCAGGTAGTTTTCTTGAGATCTATAAAAATGCCCATAATTTGTCTCCGGTCTGTCAGTAGCAATTGTATTAATAATTACTACGGTTTTAAAATTAATCTTTGTTTCAAGTTTATGAAACTAAATATTGCATTGGTAGTGATTCTATCCGACTGATATTTCTAAAACTGCAGCTAATTAAAATCGCTTTGAGTTGGGAAGAGAGAAAGAAAACTGCAAAACCTTTTTGTTAGCCTTTTTGACATTTACGCTTTGGAATTATGAAAAATAGTAGTCCTATTTGCAATGCAAAGATCATAATTTATGCACTTCCTTTAATATGTTTTTATTATAATTGGAAACATAATTTAATCTGATAGCCGTTTGGTGTAACTCAAGCCGTATAAAATTTTATTGCATTGGTGGATCTTAGTTGTTCAATGCTATTCAACTGTAATAATATAGCACCTAAATTAATTTCGTGTAATATCAATGATTCGAATTTCTTTCTGTATCAGCTAATATTAATATTGACAAAGTTTTATTTTTAATACCGCTGTGTAATATTGTTCATTTTATTATGTTAATTTTACTTCGTTGTTTAATGCAGAAATGTATTTGTAGGAATATTGGGAATGATCTTATGTTGTTTAAAGGTTACCATCGGATTGTTATTCGTCCCTCACTAAAAGTGAATTGTTCCTTTCACCCTAAATTGTTTTCTGGTGGTGGCTTTTTATCGATTAAGAGATCTTAACTCGGACGTATGAATCCATTTAAAAAATTACATTTAATACAAATATATTTGCGACCTTTAATTAAAAAACTCTTTTCCCATTTTGTTTAAAATGAATCTGAAAGCGTGTTAAATTTAAAAATATTCATAAATTTATTTTTTGTGTAGAATTTTTGATAAATACTTGTAATGTTATCAATCTTTTAATACTATAATATCCGGGAAATGCTAGAATAGATCCCTGTTTACTGTTAAGTTGTGACAGTGTCCTTTGAATCATTACATCATCGTTATATAGCCACAATCAAATCAGTTCTTCCATTGAAAAGAATACTGCATTAAACTTCTATTTTGCATTATTTTTTAAAATTTATTTTCGTTTTTAAGTAAATATGTTAACATTTTCTCTGATGAATTCAGATATGCGTTTTGTAAGTATGTATTCTAAAAATGTATATATTTTATGATTTATTCAGTGAAATACGAAAAAAATTAATCATGTTTTGGGGGTGAGGGCTTCTGCGGAGTTTCTTTTTATTTAATTTCTCGAACATGGTACCGCTGATATGTTAATTAATCAAATAATTTTCACGATTAAAAATCCACCTTATCAGAAATTAATAAATCCCAAGCAATAAACCGAAGATCTTTTTGGCTTAATTGACCGACTTGGTCATTCGGCATGATATAATATGTACCAAACAATACCAAGCGAGGGTTCTGTTAGGGCTGTACATTCATGACTGGTTTTACATTTTAACTTATAATTTTATAATTTTTGATTTCAATATTATGTTTTTTAACTCCTGATGATGGCTTTCAATTAAGCCGAAACATCTTGGGTTTTACTTCAACTTGCTGGTGAGGTGGATTTTTTGTTGTTAATATTATTTGATTCTTTTTATTTATTCTAATAAAAAGTTTCATTGTATTGTATTTAAATTTATATTTTGTATTTAGTTTTTTTTTCTCAATTTACATGACAATTGAGATTATGAATTAATATATACGAAGGATGATATTTATAAATAGTTGAAATTGAACCCTTCAGCCCGTCCAGCCGATTGAATGTTACTTAATACTTGTACGCTTTATGCTGTGGCCTCTGCAATGTCACGTCAGACGATGGCCATTATTAATCAAAGAATGATGATGGTTTTGTTGTTGCTGTAGTCTGGACGGTTAGACGCTCTTCTCTTGATCATTTATAAAAAAAAAGCTACCTTACCTAGCAACATCTGACTAGTTCCTTTACCTTTTTACCTCTACTACCGGTAGAACAAAAGGGTTCTATTTGAAGGTCGCATAGTAACATGTTTTATTCGTCCAGTTCTTACTTTACCAGTAAAATTGAAATCGATTTGTTTGTTGCTGGATTTCATCCGTAGTATTAACATAAAACATTGATTTTTTTTTTTATTATATTAAGTTTTTAATGATAATTTTAAATTTTATATATTATTTTTGGTCGTACACTCGCAAAAGACTACCGGTTTTTTATAAATATACTTTTAATGATTAAATGGAACGGTTTAATATAATTGTAGGCTTAACCGTTGAATTTTATTTCATAAAATAAAATGTGAAATTCTTCAATTATCAGCGATAATTTGTGATCAAACATGCTTCTCAATTCATAATTTGATTTGATAGTAAATAAATATAAATAAAATTGGGAAAAAAATTAAAATAAAATAATTATCGGTTAATTTTAATGAAATATAATGCTATAGAGCATTAACATTATATAAAAGAGGCTGATACCTGAAGTTTTTAATATGGATTGTGTCTGTAATATTGTATTTTTTTTATTTCAAAGAAAATAAATAAAAATTAAAAGTAAGTTAAACATTAATTCACAAGTTTTTCAGATAATAATAAGCAACGTATTGTCAGATTTTTTTTTAATTAGCTAATGTATTTTAAAAGTTTTACAGTTTAATTTTTAAATGAGAGTTTGGGTACAACGAATCTGGCTGTATATCCCTCTATAAAAGGAAAGAGAGATATTACAAATACAAATAGAACTACACTAATCTAATATTAATTATTAATCTATATTAATGTAATGAAGTTTAGTTTGATTAACTAATGAAAACAATTGTTATATATGGTGAAAACTGTAAGAGGAAACATACGTTTGAATACGTTACATGCAATAACCTGAAGGTTTTAGGCGACCTAACCTGACAAAAGACATAAATTACTTATGAGAAAAGCTTAAAATTTAGTTTAACTAAATTTTAAATAACTTATATATAGTTACGCATTAATTTTTTTTCAATTCGAAAGATTTTTTAATTTGTGTCTATATTAACCCTTCAAGCGCTCGCGTGGCGGCGGTTTTGCCGCCCACATATTCCTGCTTATAATTCACGTTTTACACATTTTTTTCATCATGAATAACGGAAGTTTAAATAAAACACATATTTACACATATCTTAAATAAAAATCTTTTATAAAAATAAATGAATGACATTTGTTTTCATGTGTAATAAAATGAATAATTCTAAATAAATGACGGCAACATATGAAAGATAAAAAATGCCACATAAATGAGATAATGAAAATACAGTAAAACATAATAAAAAAATAAAGCAAAGGCAATTAAAACTATTTGCTATTAAAAAAAAAAAAAATTAATAAATAATTCGTAAAGTATTGTTTGTGCTGGTTGCACTCTTTACTTTCTTAAGAAAAAGAAAGATCTTTTAAAAGTCATAATTTTTGCTCGTTCTTGCAAGTTACATTCACCCCCCAAGTTGAGTGTGTATTTTCTTCTAAGAAGGTTTTGATCAGAGTTTTTGCAGAAAAAAATTTCATGAAATTTATTCCGACGATTTCTTCTGGTAAGCAAAAAAAATAGCCATAGCCATTGGCCACCGCTTAGTTCTTCGCGTGGTCGAAACTCTCAAACACATTAGATCGACAGTGTTCACACTCACTTTCGTGGAATTATAATACATTACATTAGCAACGGCTTTCTGCATTACAGGCAACGTCATCGACTTCATCACTATCGTGTATTGTTAATCAAAACCAACTAACCTTTTTTTCACATGGAAGTTTACTCCATCAGCATCTGTGGTTCTCTATAAAGAACCACAGATGCTTCTCTGTAACCATGAAACTTTGGTTTCTTAGAAACCAAGGTTCTGTCTGGTGACACCCAAACTTAGGTTTGTACGAAATGAGGAGCCACACTGGTCTGAGTGAACGCTCGTTTTATAACACAAAGGCTCGCCTAAGCGCACGTTGGCCGCCCACAGATCTTTGGAAATTTACGTTCTTTTTTTTACCACTTCCTCGTGTGGTTAACAGTCCGCATTATAAAGAGAACTTCTCTGAAGAATTATTTGAAAATACCTAAAGCCTCAACTGGCTTATTAGACTTCTTCCTAAAAAATAAATAAAAAACATAAAAATAGAGGGTTCATTCGTTTATCTTTAAATCTTTATTTTTATTTAAATTTAGTTCGGGAACTTTTCAACCAACTGTCAGACAAGCATATACGTCGGTTGATGAAATTCATTATTCCCAAGAAAGCAACACCGACTGAGGTCATATATACTTCAGATAGTTCGCATAGATCACAGCCATGAGACTGTGACAGATAGTGTTAAGTAAAAAAAATAATTGTACCCGGTTTCTGTGGAAAACGACGCATTATATCTGTATAAACTTATCTCTATTTAAAATTAGGAAAAGGTTGAAAATTCTAAAACAAATAGTTAAAAGATATAAGTTACAGTAACATGTGTAAAATGTACGGCAAAATGAATTAGCGTTGACTAAAAATTAGTTGGGAAGCACTAGTTAAATTTTGAGTTTTAATTTATTTTTTAAATTTACAGTCTTTAAATTATCTGATGTAAAGTTTCTATTTTAGAAACTATAATTGAAAAACAAAAATGTCCGTAGACTATTTGAATAAACTATGAGCTGGGTAAGTGACAACAGTAATAATTTGATGGTGATCCGTACAAAATTTGTGAGTGGAGATGAATAAATGAAAGTTTTTCGCTAGAGGACGTCAGTAAAATTTTATTTAACATAGTTATAATTCAATTAAAACAATAATCATCATATAAAAATTCCTTTTATCTTATAAACATGCTGTATACAATTAATAAATTACAAAATGTAAATGCTTCTTTGTAGAAACGTGTATGTAATAAGGCAATTAATTGTTTTCATTTAAGGAAACACTTTGGTATTATTTCTTTATAGTAACTGATATTCAGACTAGACAAACATTTAATTAATATATTATTGTCATATAATTACTGTAAAATTTGGATCCTGGTTTAACACACACACACACACACACACACCTATGTATATGTATAATAAAACGATTAATTTGATAACGAAATGTGAACGGAACGAGTCAGTTCATTACAATATACAATCCATTTTAAATAATAATATAGATTTGAGAACGGGTCGTAAATTTATTATGAAGTGAAGGGAAACATTATTTTAAAAATAAAATAAATTTGTAGTTAATGTCAATTTAAATTCAAAGATACTAGTTTTTGTTTAATAATTAATTATTCTTTATAAAATTAATGGAGTTGAAGTAATATTACTATTTCCCATTTCGATAAATTGATTATTCTTACAGTTCATTCAATTATTTAACCGTATATACCTAGTAGTATACGTTAAACGCTTGTATATTTACTTTATTTTTTTGTTATAAAACTATTTGTTATTTTTTTTAATTTTTTTTTTTTAATAATACGTTTATTTAATACCAATATGTATCTTCGTATTTTACATTTCATATGGGATTTTTTTTTTTGTAATAGAAAATTAATTTTCTCCTTTCGTTAAAATTTTTCGAGCCATAAAATAGCCTATATTTACATACATGTTCTTATCAAAGATTGTCGATAACAAATTCCATATTCTACCTATAAAGTTTTTATTTTTTTATAACATAAACATTGTTAATCTAAACACAGTTAATCTGAGTGGCCCACTGGCCTGGTCTAGTGGTTAACGCAACATCGCAAATCAGCTGATTTCGAAATCGAGAGTTCTAAGGTTGAAATCCCAGTAAAGGTTCCGTAGTTTTATACGGATTTGAATACTACATTCATACATATCAAACTCATTCATCCTCTGAAGTAATACCTTACGGTAATTGCGGAGGCTAATACAGAAAAATAGAAGGAATACTAGATCGTGGATACCAGTGTTCTTTGGTGGTTGGATTTTCAATTAACCAGATTTCTCAGGAGTGGTGGATTGTACAAGACTACATTTCATTCACAATTCATAAATATCATCCTCATTCATCCTCTGAAGTAATACCTTACGGTAGTTCCGGAGGGTAAACAGACAAAGAGAGTTAATCTGAATAATAAAATAAAAATATAACTTCCAAGTAATATATGAGTAATTAATTTCGGTATGATTTCAGTTAAGCTGAAAGGAAACTTTTTTAGCATTTATAAGCAGTTTAATTTGTTTATTTTGTGTCTGATGCCTTATCTGTCCGAATCTATTCGAAACCTCTTTTTAATTGTTTTTCTTTTCTAATCTGTGTAATAAATCACGGAATAGTATGATGTTAAATAAACAAATCCAAAACATAATAAGAGATCTTATCCATTCAGATTTATAAATATTTATTATTTAAAGGAAAGTAAATATTACATTTCGGTCTTTAATTTTATTATCGTACTTGCTGCATGTCGTTTAAAATTATATACGTAGTCATCATATTTTATGACCTGCAGATTTTTTCAAACATATATATATATATATATATATATATATATATATATATATACCTGTATATTTTTATTCTGTCTTTGCCGTTTAATTCTATTTAAATATTCATTAATCGATAAAATATTCGGTTGCATTAAATACAGAAATAATATCAGCAAAATTTTGATGGAGAATAAGGTTAGAGAGTGAAGAATGAAGGGGGATTTTGTGAGAGGTCCTCTCTCTACAGTTTATTAGACGCGAGTCACGGTACACCATGAAAAATAAAGGTACGGCGGCCAAGGTGAACCGGTCTGCTTGCTCAGCTTCGCTTTCTTGTTGCTTTGCTGTACGGTAACAGGGTGTAACACAGTAGCGCTGCAACTCTCTTAATACTTTACTGCTCTCGCTTCGTAATAAAATATATGTTATTTCCTATTTCTTCTCGTCGTACGATTAAAACTTATTTACCTTGCCGGTCGGTCTTATTAATATCTTGTGGTCAGCGATAAAACTCTTTTTCTAGTTCACGTATTTGCCCTTTCTATTTAAATAAAGATTAAAGAACCTTAAAAAATGTGAGAAATTTCTTTTTTTAAAGAAATATAATGTGTAATTCGTTTTATATTCGGTTATAATATTTTTCACTGACAATAAATTTGAAGCCTAACTAGATAAATTTTATCCGTATATTTCCTTCTTATATTGACGTGGAATATTTTAAATCGTTATTATACTACTAATTACTATGAAGAATTAAATTCAGGAGAAAGATGATCGGGAATTAATTGAATGTCATTTGTTATTTTGCTATCTGTATTTTTTGTTTTGTTTTTTATCGTTAAAGGAATCCTTGTTTATCGGTTAGATGGATTCGTAATTATACAGGTTCGTACAGATGGAAAATTATGTCGGAATATACAAGTATTTTAATTAATAATTTAATGTTAACAGTTATGTAGAATTAAGAGCCATATTAATTAAGGAAAGACGGAGTATTTCATATTATTAATACGTCATTGATACTACTCCGTAACGGAAAATCATGAACTTAGAATGGGGATTATTGCGAATGAGCTGGGAATAACAGGACTAATATTTCTGCCATTTGAGTGAACTGTAGTTTGTAGAGATGCGGGGTGGTATAGATGAGGAAGTAACTTGCGGTTGTGGGTTTAGGAATTCATCGTGTAATTCAGGGATGGTTGTAAAGAAATCTTGTTATATTCAGCTGCCTTGTGAAATTTTTTTTTTGTGGTTAATTACTTGTGTCGATAATATTTTGATGTTGTGTTGATTTCGTGTTAGTATATTCTCTCTATCATATTATTTTATTTAAAACTGTGTTTTTTCGATTTACAAATCTTTGTGTTTTTATTCCGAAAACGTTGTTTTAATTGATTTCTTTTTGCCACATTTTTGTTTCCAGTAATTTTGTAATAATTTGAATCTACTTTATAATTAAAGAATAAACATTCGGTTGAACGGGAGCGCTGTTTGAAAAAATAAGTTCCTACTATCAGAATTTGTTTCACATTTTTGTTTAATACTTTTAATTTTCCTCTTTTTTTTCTTTCTCGTCTAATGCTATAGCTTTTAAAAGAGAAATCGATCCAATTTGGCCATATTCGGTTTTCACCTAATCTTGACGTTTTGTCACCTAAGGAAACTGTAAAAACGGGATGGAAATTTTCCGAATGATCGTATGTACTTGTATCTGTTCGGTGTCGACCTCTAAATTACCTTATATCTCCAGAACTATTGGACCGATTTTCTCCAAAGTTGGTCAGAATACTTCTGTATATAGGACATTGATATCATTAGATTTTCCAGTTAAAAAAGGTCAAGGGGTTGAGTATGTAGAGCAAGATCATCCTCAGTTTTTTCCAAATTTTACTAATTAAGGTCTTATTTTTCTTTGGCACATTTGTTAACAATTAAAAAATAATATTTCCCAAAAAAGAAGTTTTGCAAAATCGTAATTCCACCCCGGAAAATGCTCTAAATAAACCAGTGGCTAAGTTTGTAATACTGCCACACCCGTTCGAATGAAATACGATATGCGCGCGCACTTTAGTTAGAATTATTGAATTAAATTAACAAAAAATATTATATTTAAATAAAACAATAAATATCTTAAATTGAGTGTTGTATGTTTAAAAAAAGCCGCATCAGAAAAAGCATCAGAAAAAGCCGCGAGATGGGAAACTCATACATCTGTAAGTTCAACCATTTTTGTAATTAAAATACATTCTAAAGTTATAAAACAAAAAATAAGTTTTCCTTAAAAGAAACGAAGTTTCTATTTAAGATATAAGTATATTCTTCGATATTTTTAAAATTGGATTTGTTTTTTAAAGTACAGTTTTCCGAAATAAAAAAGAAAAACGTTATCGTTATTCGTCAGAAAGAAAATAAATGTAGAATGGTTGCCACTCGTAAAAATTTTCAACAAATATTTTACAAAATGAAAAATTTTAGTTATAATACTTATGCATTTCTATTTTACAACTAGTAAAAAAAAAAAAGAAGTAAAGTAGTAATGAAAAATGTTAGTTTTAATACTTATGCACTTTTATTTTACAGCTAGTATGTGTGTAAAATAAACTCATATTCACGAAATAATTTTTTTTTTTTTTTAATATTATTAGAAAAATCTTTTATAAAAGGAATTTTTCAGTGTCATCTTAAACAAAAATATTGTACGTGTAGATTAGGTCGGTCGTATTTTGATTATATACTTCTTACTAGTATTTCACTTTTGACTCTTGGGATATTTTAACATTTTTATTTGTTTTTTAATGTTATTTAGATCTGTTATTAAGAAGTGAAAATTTAAATTTATTCATTGACGAAATATTTTTTAATTATTTAAGGAGTGAAAATCGAATGTAAATTATGAGTAATCGTTATTTTGTGGTAATTTTTTATGACAATCTCTAAATCACATTTTGTTGTTATCAATCAATAATAATAATAATAAATATATATTATTATTTTTTTATTTATTTTCGTATGTATTTTGACGAATTAGATAACATTAATTACCGATTCACTTTATTTGTTATATTCACGTTATATTTGTATGAAATGCGTATTTTATGTAATTCTCAAATGTCAGCCGATTCCAGTCGATGGTTATACAGTATTTGATTGAGTGGGGTTTCCATCAATACACTGTCGGTCGTTTGAACTTTATCACCTGCGCGCGCACGCGCGCTCTCACATACATGCACGTACATACGTCGCTGTACTTGATGTATAAATGTCGTATCGGTATAACATAATCGATAAACAGACTTCAGCGCATAAACAGCGCATAACGTTCTTTATATGTTAATATAAAATTTATTGTTCAGTTCCTTTGAATACTACTTATATAAATTAAACGCAAGAGTTGGTTGAATTCAAAGGAGAATTATGTTAGCTTAAATAGTAGTTTCTAACCCGTAATATGTTTGTTGTGCATACAGAAAAAACATACGCACGGTTTTTATACAAACAGGCTCTTAGTTTTAATCATTTTTTCAGTTTATAAACTAGTACTGCAATCAATAAATTTTTTAACTACTTAAATAAACATCTTTGTTAAAAGTACGGTAAGATGTAAAGAATATTCGCTTTAACTGTGGTTTTAAATATTTTCTCTGATTTATGAATGGAACTGCCTTTTTACTTCCTTGACGAAGTAAAGGAAGTATTGCGATCACAAATATTTCGGTTTTCAGATTTCAATGGAAAAATATCCATTTTTACCATCCCTGAATCCATTTTAACTAGTTTCGGCGTGACCTCTGTACGTTTACGTATGTACATATCTCGCATAATTGAAAAACGACTAGCCGTAGAATGTTGAAATTTTTGATTTAGGACTGTTATAACATCTAGTTGTGCACCTTCCCTTTTGATTGCAATCAATTGAACCAAAAGTATCCATAAAAGGTCAAATAAAAAAAATTTGGATTTTGAACTTTTTCTTAACTGCAATAGTAACCTCTAATAGATATTTTTAACGATATATCAAAGTGGTACTTATTTTCATTGGTTCCATAGTTAGAGCCAAATGAAATTTTATTTAATGAAATATTTGGATTCTAAATGTGGTTCGAATCAGACTTCATCTCATTTTTATAAGCTTTTTTTAAAAGTTAAATATATTGATTTATTAATAATTAACTTTGTAAAAAAAAAATCTACCGTAAATAATAATTCAATTATAACAATGAAAAATATGAAAAAATATCAGAAGTTATTATTGAAATAAAATTTTATGTACTTTTCATTCTAAAAAAAGTGTATATGTAATTTATAAGCGTAAAAGGAAGTTATGTCTTGTCCACATCAGATTTTTCTTTTAAATTATGACGATAACGTTACCATATATCTCGGTTCATAATTTTCAAAGTAATTGGACGCAATCAAAATGCAGGTGGTTTGTTTGTTATTTACCCGCATGAAAGTTTTATATGGCAAATTGAAATTAGATTAAATACAGGTTTGCCTAAAGGAGATTTTTAAAATAATGCCATTATGTAGTTGTCAACCGGTTTAATGTGGTTTGCATTAAAACAGTAGATATATTACTTACAGAAATATGCAAAATATAAATGAAGAAATTACATTATAAACGAGTAAGTCTTTTTTAATGAATATAGTTTTTTCTGTTGTCATCAAGTGAATCTTCTCGATTTATTACGAAGTTTTGGTTAGTTTATTTTTGGTACAGTTTATTTTACGAACAACTGTACAGTAAATTATATTATTAATTTGTCCAACGCTGGTTCAAAAAATATCGCAAAATTATATTAAACAACAGAAAAAACTACTTTCATAAAACGGGCTAAAATTCGGTTTATACATTTTACGAAAATTCTTGATTTTATATTAATATTTCTGTTAGTTATGTTTCATTGATTGTATTTAGACAAATAAGTTGGTTCTTTTTCATTTTTTCCACAGCTACATAGTTTGATATTTATAGAATGATATATATAAATACATACGTATTTTTTCTTTATTTTAAAATTTTTTCAAACGTTATTAAATATTTAATTATGCTTTATTATTGTGTAAGGAATTTTCTTTTTGATCTATTGATAGATGTTGTGGTTGTATTCTACAGGTTATTCCTATTATGTAGTCTGGACGTAAATTAATATAACGCATTTCCCCGGTGGTAAAATACTTGTTTGTTGAGCACTTAACAGATAATAATATATTATACAGTAAATATAATGCATGTTCTCTCTGTCCCACTCTTTCACTCCGTAAATCACACACTATAATCTCGTGAATTTCCCGTATTCTGTTTAAATATTAAATCGTTTAATTTTCTGTTTTTCTCTTAAACGAAAAATTTTTTAATTTTTATTATCTTATAATTTATTTTTTATATTGAATTATTGAGCCAGTAATTTAATTTAGAAACTGAATTTAATATAACGTTATTATTTCTTTGCCAGTAATATTTTATTAACCCAAACATTTATATAATGAATCACGTATTCTTCTGCCGTTCATTTTCACAGACCTATACTGAGCGCAAAAGTTAAAACCCATTTTTTTTATCTTTATTTCTTCAATTATACAAGTTATTTAGTAGCAGAATCCAATTTTTGTTTTGTTATCTCTTGTTTATTACTGTCCTTTATTAGACTCTAACGAACAGTAGATTTTACGTTTGAAAAAGTTCAGAAATTTTAAAGAATGAATTCCTCAGGTTGATCTTTTTTACGGGTATGGATAAAGAATTTATTTTGTTGCTGTAAGAAAAAGAAGATTAGAAGTGGAATTTTAATAATAGCAAATTTTTCGGTTATTTTGGATGTGTCGCATAACTTTTCAGAAATAATTCAGACAACGAAATCCGTTTATTTTCATTCCTTTTTTTTTTTTTTTAATTTAAACAAAATAAATGTTGGGGTAACTCAGATTTTTCCAAAAATCTTTTTTATATGATTAATCATTCGTACCGTAATGAATTAGTTATATTTATTTTAAATGTACTAGGAAATTTTTACAGCTCACCGTTGTACTAGTAGAATGTCGTAAGTATAATGTTCTAAATAATGCCGCCATAATATTATTTTAAAAAGTATTGTATTTATCTTGAGTCGTAGTAAAAGTAATGGTTCGGAGTAGAAAGTAACATTAATGACATAGAAATAGCTGATTGTAAATTTAATTTTCGTTTTTTAAATTATTATTTAGGGTGCATATGAACGCATATTGATGATTCCTATTTTATTGTGTAATTATATCTTTGGGTGGCACGGACTGTGCCGATAATCTTCATTATAGTTTGTAACCGAAAATTATTTAAAAAAAGTGATAGGACGAGGTAAAATAGGTGGATACACCTTGGTTACTACGTTAAATAAATATCATATTCAAAAAAGTAAAAAAGAAATAAGAAAAAATTTCACTAAAAAATAGAGTCGTGCATTATTAAAACCCTAAAATATATGTAATCGTAAAGTTTGTGTTTATGTTGTATAAAACATCCATTAGATGGCACTCTCGATTCTCACTGTAAGGCCTGCTGCCCCTCTAAAGAATTATTTATTCGTTTGGTCTTTCCGCACAAATCTACTCGTTATCACTGTAATACCTGCGGTAAGGCTATTTAGTTTGTAAAATTACAAAGAATGTAATAAAGTAAATTGGATTCATAAAAAGGCAGATCGGCACAAGTAGAGTGAACTTAATAGCAAAAAATAAATAGGCTAATATCAGATTCAGATCTAAAAATTAGAATTAGAATATTTTTCTGGAGTTACCGCTGTATTATTGTGAAACGTGGAAAGTAGGAAGAGCAAAACGCAGAAGAGTATTAATCTTAAAGGAAAAGATTACAATTAAAAAGAAAAGAGGAAACCTAAGAAATGTGGTATGGGGGATTTTGAATACTAAGTGGTTTATTTGAAATTAATAGATCTGAAGTCGAATTGGAAAGGACAGGATTTTGTATCAAAATCTTGTAAAATAACTAACTAGGTTGTTGATGTCTTTATAAATACATCCAGATTTAGTTAGTGATGGTGTTGGAGGAACATGTAGTAGGTAAAAAACGTAGGGGAAGAAAGAGATAGAAATATATAAAACGATGACTGAGGATGTAAGAGAGTAGTAAAATATTGGGATAAAAGGATTATATAAATTAAAGGAAGGAGAATAGCTTTAGACCAGTCAACTGTTTGATGATTCAAAAAAAAAAAAAACAATAATGTAACTCATTATTTATTAAACCGTTTTGAAAAAAGATATTGCGGAACTCATAAATAGACTGAATAAACTATAAACCAATAAACTATACTATAACGAATAATCTGTAAGCGAATAAACTAATAAATATACTCATAAATAGACTGAAATAAATATTTTACTGAAACTGAAACTGTTTTATCTGGAACCAAAATTTACTTACTTTCCAATGTTTTGATTTTACTAGTTTAAAAGGCAAAGTTTCTTTTGTACATAGTTAACAGTGATGTTTATGTACATTGTGTGAATCTATATATTTTATAAAGAGGAAGTTTTTGTTTGTTTGGGGTAAATAAAAAAAACTACCCGATCAATCGCAACCAAATTTTTACTAATGTTTCACGGCATAACTGAGAAGGGTTTTAGGTAAATTTAATCCCGAAAAAAAGTATATATATGTAATTTTTAAGATTTTCCAGTTGAAGCACAAACTTTAATGCATTTAATTAATGAACTGTGAACTGTGAGTCTCTATCAATGTGTTAGCTGGATTTGAATTGAATGATTCGAATTACTCGAATGAATAATATTACGAAAATAATAAAATTAAATTTACGTTAAATAAAATAATAATCATCAAAATATATTCATTTTTTCACTTCCCTACGAGGTTGAAGTTGTGAATTAAGGAATATTAAGATATTTATTAAGGAAAGAAAATGTTAATCCTATTTCTTCATATCGTATTTCTATTACTATGGCAAATAAATAAGTTATGAATTTTTCGCCATCCCAGTTGTGTGTACTTCAGCTGTATTTTGTAATTTAGATTCTTTTTCAGGTTTCTATAAAACCTGAATAATTCAGTTAATTATTTGAATTATTAATAATTCAATTGTTAATTATTATTATTCTCAGAATCACGAGGGCAATGAACATTGAGGAGATTCAGGGGGCGGAGCCCTCTGGGTAGACGGGAATGGTGACCGAAGCAAACTTTACGGCTGTCCAGGGCAACACGGAATGGTGTGCGAAGCGTGCTCTGCGCCCCTGTGGTAGGCCCCGTGGCCTCCGGTAGTACCCGAGTAGCCCCTGAGTCGGCCCGGGGTTCGCCTAGGCCTCGAGAATCCTGGTTCTGGCTAGACGGGCCGACTATATAAAAAAATGTAAAAAAAATAAACTGAATATTTATGAGAAATAACAGATTTATTTCCTTTTTCAAGTAGAACAAATTTTGGTAACTTTTATGTACATATTTATCTGGTTTGTACGATTTTACTTTTTTAAGTATTCATAAGTTCTGTATGTATTTTTAATTAATATTTGCATTAGACATTATTATTTGCTGTTTTAATTATTATTTGTTTATACTGTATTTCATTTTATAATATTGTTCTTTTTTTTTCAGGTGAATGTTGAAATTAAAAAAAAAAAATTAATACTAGTTTGTCTTCTTTCGTAAGTAATTTAAAATGTTTTTATCTCAGATAAATATTTATTTAATTAGCGGTTAGGAAATTATTTGTTTAAATGTTAAAAAAAATCGACGAAAATTTGTTGAAATTAATTTATTTTTATTGTTTTATTTAATTTTAATAAGAGAAGAATATTTATTTATTTTTGTTTTTCGTTGATACAGTTTTGATATACCGCTTTTCTAAATTTATTTTTAGATTTTTAAGCGATGTTAAAACCATTGTTATAAAAACTGTGGGAATTCAATGATTTAAGATAAAAGAATTTTGTAATTTGAGTTACACACCCAACTCGTTGACTATTGTATTGTACAAGAGGCCATGTCTTTTTTACAACTACGAATCGTATTAGAAGCAAGGGTGAAACTTTGCTTGGAATTCTTTTGTGTCGAGACAAAATGAGTTGTCCAGCATTTTCCTACTACAAAACGTCTAAAAAGAATAGAAATCCGTTCTACTACTGGATTTTTGCTCTGTCTATTGTTGTTGTTGTCAAGTTTTATTTTATTTTCCAGCGTTTTCGTTGTGGAAAAAACTCGCAGAGTTGTAGGAATGTAAGGATTAGCTGTGAAGTATTACTTTCAGCTATTAAAAATGATGGATGCTTAAAAATTAACTCCGGAGGGAAGTAGAAAGAAAGAAGTAACGATTTTTACTTACAAGTGTAGGTGGAGAAACGAACATTTTTCACGTTTTTTCAAAATATCAGTGATTAAGTTTTTTTTACCTTTTGTTTTAATAGATATGCCATTCTTAAAAAAAAAAAAAAAAAAAAAAAAACAACATTGTACCCTTATAATAATGAGGCTTATTCTGATTTTCATTATTATTATTATTTTTTTTTTTTAATAATGTAGGTTCAATAATAAGTATTTACAAAAGGTCTTACCACAGTTCAGGAAATGATTTTACTTATTAAACTGAAGAAACAGTTTTTACTTAACACAAATAAAAAATGTTTTATTTACCGTACGTCACTTTATAGACTACCTTTTTCTAAAAAAATAAGAGGAAAGAACAATCTATATTTTATAATAATCAAAACGTAATCTACATTTTAAATTAAGTATTAAATCCAGTTTGGATATACATTTTGGATGGATATATTATTTTCAAAATTCTGGACAAGTTATATTTAATGCTAAGAAATTTTGCATTTATAATCTTTAATGACAGATTTCTAAACGCTTTTGATATTCCTCCAAAAAAAAAAAAGTTTTCAAAGTTTAAAAACTGAGCACATAGTTCTTTTTTACGAAATGTCTTCAAATAATAATCATTAAATTATCTTTTTATCAAATAAACACTTTATTTTCCAAGATCCTATGGTACCACTCACGGTACGAAGGCCGGCACTAAATTTATATTTCTTCTTTTTATTAGCTACAACATTATGAACTGCTCAATAGCTTAGATAATCAAAGAAGATGTACAGTTTAATATGAATAATAGTAATAATAATCACAAAAAAATTAATACATAAAAAAAACATGTGGCAGTCGCGGGAATGGCCGACAGAAGTTATTACTTCTTTTACGAGTTATGGATGTATGTTTTTTTTTTCTTGAAAAAATTCCCCCATTTCCA
>JAAAKQ030181890.1:0-12258 GCA_010016005.3 Zanna intricata | reverse complement strand
CTACTGAAAGAGCTGCTGCCCTCTTTCAGGAATCATTCCTTAGTCTGATTCTCAACAGGTACCTCTCCGACATGGTTACAGCTGGGGTCAGCTACTCTGTGTCACTGAACACGCAAGCCCCCCCACCATCGGCAAGGTCTCATAATTCGTAGAGGGAGATAAAACAAGTAAAAAAAAAATAATGAAAAAACTTTTTAAACAAACAAACAAAAACTTTTGTTAAAAAGTATTTCTTGCAACTAAATATCAAATATTTAAACAAAAATTAACTAAATATAGTCTAAAAAGTCTTCAGTTGGAAGATGAGGAGGATAAAAAAAGCAGATAACAATTAAATCTGGATAACCAAAATTTTCAAAGTTTATTAAATTGCAAGAAAAAAAAAACTAACTTGTAATTTTAAAATTAACAACTGTAACACAGAAAACTCCACACCTATGGATTTGAATAACATTCAAAACTTAATTTAAAAGAACTTAAGAATAATATTAAAGCTTCTGGGAAAAGTTCAATTATAGCAGTAATGTAGTAGAAGGTGGATATAATGCAAAAAAATCCCCAGTCAAAATGTTTAGACAAATAAAGAATAATGAAAAAATTCCCAAGATTGGAAGACTGCACTCATCACCTGCTTCATAAAAAAGGAAACAGATTCAAATAACTACAGGGAAATTTCGCTTTTGGAAGTTACACAAAATTTTATCTAAAGCTCTTCTTAATTGGCTGAACCTCAAATGGTCTACAACTGGGTGAATATTAGGGCGGATTTAGGAAAAATAGATATCTTGCGCATAGAAAATCTTTAATCTCAAAAGTATTTGGTATAGTTTATGTCAAAATAGAACATAAAACTTTTATTGATTTTCAAAATCATATGATTTGGTAGATAGAAGATCACTTTTTTGGCAAACTTATCGAAGCAACATTAACTAACGCATACTTTAAAATAAAATATCTGGGAGAATTATTTGATCCTTTTCCCATTGAAACTGGTGTATGACAAGAAGATGGGACTGTCTCACCACTTTTTAACTGTGCTCTTGAAAAGGTAGTTATAGAATGGAACAAAAATTTATATAAAAATAGTGGAATAAGACCTGGAACTAAAGAACTAAAAAATAACATTGTAGCTTTTGCTGATGATGTGGCATTATTAGCTAAAATTTGAAAGAAGGTGA
Source organism: Zanna intricata (assembly GCA_010016005.3). NCBI lineage: Eukaryota > Metazoa > Arthropoda > Insecta > Hemiptera > Fulgoridae > Zanna > Zanna intricata. Next base: position 11,080 of record JAAAKQ030181890.1, on the reverse strand, counting down.
ATAACAAATTCAAGAATTAGAAAAACAAGCTTCTAAAATGTAATTAAAAATCTGATTTGAGAAAACAAAAGTAATGACCGATTATAATAAAACTGCCTGAATTTCCTGAGTGTAAATAATAAAAATAATATAAATATTATTGTAAATAATAATAATAAAACGTAGTATAATAATATAGTAATAAATTAAAAAAATAAGTAGAGAAAATGGATTATTTCAAATATTTTTGAGAATGGCTTGGTCAGAATTGTTTAGATGAAAGAGCATTAACTAGAACTAGTAAAATGGTGAATTAGCTGTGCAGCTAATAAAAACTGGTATAACAAAGTCTTTTTTCATAACTCGAAATTTCAACACTATTAAACTGTAAAGTCGAAAGCACTCTATGCAGTAAAACCCCTAAGATTGCAACTAAAGTCTACTAGAAGACCAGAAAAAAGAAAGGAAAATTAAAAGAAAAATTTTAAATCCTAAATTTCAAAATAATCAAGTAAAATGAATTCCAAATGACAAACTTTATACTAAAATTTGAGAATTGTCAGACACAATAAGGAAATGACAATTTACATTTTACTTAGAATGAATGTAGATTAACTAAACAAATTTTTTTTTTAAGTAAATAAACTAAAGCTAAATGATTCACACAAGTCCAAGAAGATCTAAAAGAGTTGAAGATAACCAAAGAAATTATAAGAGAAAGTGAAATTTTAAAGAGAATATTAAAAGGAAAATAAAAAGTTTCCAAGAAGCACCAAAATCTAAGAACAATATTGCTGAACTTTCTGAAGAAAAAAGAAAAGAGAAATTTGAAAGAACGAAGTACTGGGCAGATAGAAAAACAGCATAAAAGAAACAGCTGCTAATAAACTATTTTACATGTTCCTAGGTGAACTATTTGGGGGTTTGGAACATTCAACTTTAAAAAGTTGACTTTGATGATTTATCTTTTTCTTTTGATCCTTTATTTTTTTTCTCAGCTGTCTAAAAGTACCTGTTAAAATGAGTAGTTAAAAAAAATTTGTAAATATGAATATTACTTAAGATACCAAAATGATGTAAATTTTTGTATGAGGTGAGATATAGCTGGCAGCTGGTGGTAACCATTTTATGATACTGAAATCATTGGAAAAAGAGTGTAGGGAAGTGAAATTTTCTTACTGTATAATGCTGTGGGAATTTAAACAGTATTTGTAATTATGAGGGTGAATCATATTTAAATGTAGTTTCGCTATTTTTCACAGCAAGCAGTTCCAAACTAGTTGGTGGAATGGGGGATTAATATTCAGTGTGATAGAGGAGGAACTAGCTTGATTAGCTTCCCAACTTAATGTCATCAGTACAGCCATGAGTGAGCAAGAGGTTCTATTGTATTATGCACAATGTATAATCATAAAGTTTTTTTTAATTAAAGAAGACGTTAAATCTTCAGAAATTTTAACTTGTTTTAAGATATAGTTTGAGGTCACTACACTATCCTAGAACTGAGCGTTTATGCGGGCCAGACAATTTTAAAGTGGGTGAAAAAGTATAAGACGAAAGTCATGATTGATACCCATAGTTATATCTCACAGCTGACATCATCTGTGCCATTCGAGAGCTTATCGAATGTGATTGCCAGTTCACTGTTAAAGAAATAACGTCAGAAGTGTGTATCAGAAGTGTCCAGTCATTCATCAGTTATCACTAATCATCTTGGCTTTAGAAAAATTGGTGTTCAATGGGTTCTGAGGTTGTAGACTGAAAATCAAAAACTGGTTTTGAGGATGCGTCACACATGATGAAAATATGGGTCCATCATTACACTCCAGGGTCAGAAATTGTGAATGGGAGTGAAAAGAAAGAATGAAGGCTGCGAATGAAACCAAAACCCATTTGTCAACCAGTAAAGTTCTTGCAATGATTTTTTTTTTTTGACATTAGGGGAGTTTTACTGATTGATTTTCTCCTCAATGAATGGTCAATGTGGGTTACTACTGCTAGCTGCTACGGTTGACAAAAGCCACCTACCAAAGCAAAAGACATGTCCATCAGGAATTTCATCCTTCTCTGTGACAGTGCTACGTCACACACCATGATTTTGACAAGGATAAAGTAGAAAAAATGCACTGGGAAACTCTCGACCACCTTCCCTACAATCCAGCCCCATGATCAGCCCTGGTTAATTAATTTGAATTGGTGTAAAGGACCAATAAATGACCTGACATAGAGAAGAAAGACACAGCAGCAAGAGACATTTGTCCAGGTTCTGCAATTAGTAGGGAGATAATAAATTCCTGTTATTCTTGCATTTCGTTCAGTTAAAAAAAAATTACTATTTGTATTCAATTCATTTTTGTTTTTACTAAAACAATTTATATCTGCTTTATTGGAGCCATAAACAGTTCAGGGAATGTTTTTTTTCTTTTTCTATTTATCTTTCTTCTTTATTAAACATTTTTTGAGCTATACTTTTTGTAAAAGGGCAAATGAAAAGCTTGATAATAGTATATCAACCATGCTATCCTTTTTTATCCAAGATGATCTAGAACACAAGGGTAAAATATCAGGAATATGGTACTTAAATAGTTAAGGATGAGGTGTGCAGTATATGTGTTTAGAATGTATCAAACTACATTGATGTATTTTTATAATAGGGATTATAAATGTTCGATATTGGAACTTCTCAAAAGTGTTAAATGTAATTTCACATTATTGAATTGTTTATGGTGTTAGTAATTATGTGTTAAAAAACTTTTAATTTTGTTTGGCTAATAGGTTACTGTGTTAAAATAATGGTTACTGACAAGGTTCCTTGTCTTGTTTTTTTCTGTTACATTTAATGTGAAAGAGTTACTATTTATTAACATGATTATTAATAAAGTTTGGGGGGTATTATTTTGTTCGAGGTATATTTTCATGTTCAGCCACAGAGGAAAGCAACACCCATTTAACATCTAACCACACTAAACATTAACTGTACATGCGACATGCTTTCCCAAAAATTAGATTTTGACTTAGACATGTCTCCATGAATTGCATTTATCAACATATCTATTAAAGTGAAAAATAACTTTTTCCATGAAAATAACATCATTTTAAAAATTATTCATTTCAGTAATTTTGTCAGAAATTTCAATGTCTAACTAAAAACGTTTTTCTTGTCTTGCATTGTTTTATTTCATACTTCAGTAAAATTGTACATACGTATGTGTTGTGTAACCTTTTATGTAGAACTTTATAAACTGCTGTTTTTATAATTTGGTGCTTCAATGAACATTGAATTCATCAGGACTGCTGGTTGCAGATTTTTTTTATGTCTCTTACATTGCATTCAATGATTGCATCCCCTCTCCCATCCATAGCGTTGAGAATATATATAACAAACTGTGCAGACAACATATGGATACCAAAAACACAATCTGATACATGAACAAGTATAGGTTTTTTTTTTATTGCACTAGCAAACCTCATTTGTAGACATATACTCCATATTAAACTCTGTATAAAGTTTTAATAAAATTTCTTCAAAATGTAATGAGCTTATATGACTGAAGTTAAGAGTTAATTGTCCTCATTATTATTAATACTTTGGTAACAAACCTTCCTCAAAACTGCTGTGCTACTACTGTTAAGTATGTGTGTTATACCGAAGAGCATAACAGACCTATAAATTTCAAGGTCTGATGAGTCGCACTCTTTTTGTAGAACTATACGTCTCAAGGCTGGGATCTAGGAATTCTGAAAGATTTTGTTGAATAGGTATGACACAAATAATGCTGCCAGTTCATAGGTAGATTCTTATTCTTCATAAGGAATCAAGGCTGGTCCAGGATTTGTTTTTATTCTTTAAACCTGCAATTCTTCAAGGTGGATGTATTGTCGAAAAGATGATTAAGTTCTGGAAAAAAAGGCTGTCATGTTTACATTAAAGACATCGCCTAATCTTCTGTGTTAATAAAATTCATTGATCCTGTACACCCACTAATGCTCTTTAGGCTTGTCAAAATTCTTTATTATTTCTTTCATCTTAAAGTTCTTGTAGGAATTTTCTGTTTATAAGTAATGAATACTTGACAGATTATTTAGTAGAGGTCGCATTTTGTAGTTTTGTAAGCTTTTGTAACATCTTTTTTATACCTCTTTATTCCTTTGTATATTCTCATTACAAGGAGAATCGAGTAGTAATTTTATGAATTGTTATACTACATACCTTAAAAGGTAAAAACAGAAACCGAGCAGGTACATGATCAGATTAGAGCGATCGATAGCTAATCAGAAATATTTCAAAACATTTTAAAGTTTCAGTGTTGACCACACTAAATCAACTGTTTTCCTGCTGTCTTTATTGGAAAGATGTGTTTAATGATCTTAAGAATTTTCTGACGTTTAAAAAATGATCAAAACTTTTTCATTAAGTGCACTATCAATCATTTATTTATAAATTACCCTCTGCCATTTATTAAGTTACAAAGAAAGCTGCTTAAGTAAAACGATCTTGATTGAAATTACCTGTTTGGCAATTAAAATCGCCTCCTACTGTGCAGCAATTTTTGGAACCCTTAGTCATTAAATATGTGAACAAAACATGCAAAGAAGTATACATCCATCATTTTATGAGTTAGGACTCAAATATACATTAAGTGAATAAATTAATCGTATAATAAATTAATAACTATTGTATATCAGTTATTAGATATAAATTAAAATAGTACAATTTTTATAAAAAATCTTTTTACCAACCTTAAACAAACCTCCACTTGTTCTGCTAGGATTTTTTTTTTGCAGTTTCCAAATAATGTGGAAATCACTATGCATGTATTCATATTTATATATGGCAGTTGTTTAAGAAAAGACTAACTTATTAAATTATACACCAATGTCTGCAGATGTCATGCTCCGGCCACCATGTGCCTAGCAGCATGTCTTGATTATATTACCTTTTACTGGTTCTGTGAAATTATATACTGGTTAATGTATATATAATGGTTAATATACTGGTTCTGTGAAATTCTGCATAATACTGGTGAAAACTTTCACTGAAACATTCCAAACGCTTAACCAAGCTTACAATGATTACTGCATTGTTTATAATTTAAACATTATAAACATTTATGGATTAAGCCTTTTAAGGAGGGCAGAAGTTTTGTGTCTGAATATCCACTGGACAACCTTCCACATCAACAGATGACCAATGTGTTAAGAATGTGAGGCCGTAATTTTTCAAAATCGTTAAAACTGAATTCAACAACAAATCGTGAGGTTACTGAAGGATCTTGCCATTAATTCATGACTGAAAAACTTGCAATGCATCAAATAAAGTTAGTGCGAAATTTGTGTAAAATTTGTTGATAGATGACCAGAAGCAGAATAGAATTCTAAATCTATCGGGAACTGCTGGCAGATTTTGAATGTTTTCATGAAAGTCGTGTACAAAGAGTTTGAACCACCACAAGATACCATATGTAAGAGGAGACTAGGATTCTTTGGATATATCATGAGGATACAAGATTCAAGACTTATGAAATGGCTAGTGTACTATAATCTGAAATCGAAAACACAGAGGCAAGATGCAGATGGATCAGAGAAATAAGGAAGCATGTGAAAAAAATTTGTCTTACACCAGTAGAGACCACAGACAAGATAAAATTAAACAAGAAAATCATGAACAAAAACACTTGTTTCATACTGGCAAGAAAAAGGCTAACAACACGAACATTTTCAACACAAGAAAGGGCACAAAGATCGAAACATACAAAAGGTACTGAGGACCACAAAGCCCAAACAGTCCAGTCCCATTGACTGTAGTGATCCTCTGCAGTCATAAAAGATATTAATAATAATAATAATAGCAGCAATGATCATCCTCATAATTAGTATAGAAAGTGAAAATTAGATTACCCTAAAGTTCCTAATTTTCTGTTGTAAAATTTTGATAGAATTCCCATTAAAATGTTTTTTCTTTTTATTATTTTTAAACTTTTTCTTTATATACTTTTCCAATCTTAACATTTTCTCTTTTAACTTCAATCCAATATTATTTCCTTGTTCAAACACTGTTATTACTGTCCATTTAAATACTTTGCTACTGTTATTTTACCATTACCGTGTTAGTGTTGATAATTTAAATAACATTACATAAAATTTTGTCTCTGAGCAAGAAGTGGGATTTTATATGTACTTTTCCCCTTGAATTCAAAAATGTTAACAGAATTTTTCTACCCTTGGTTTCATGTTATTGCAATTCATTATGCAATTATGTTAGGGTATTATGCATTTATAATTTATTAACAAATTAAAGGATTGTATCGATTAAGCATTTAAAAATGATTAGTTTATTATGAAAGAAGGTCTGCAATGGCAACAGAACAATTCAATTAGTCATAACTGCTAGATGATGCAATTCTAAAGGAAGTCAGAAGATGACTTCCTTACAGACTTAGTTCATAATTGTTTTTCAGAGTGATGTCAAACGCATTATTTGTTTTGATTATTATATGTGAGTTACTGGTTCAAAGCCGTAGCCAGTCTGTGTTCAGTGTTCGCTCTTTTGACACATGTACATCTTTATTCTTGGATATATTATGCTGATATAATGTAATTCAGTGTAAATGTTTGCAGTTTCTATGTATTCTAAATATACATTTCATCTTTTGAATTCAAGACGGTCAGTTAGTATTTTTTGTAGTGTTTGTTAATTGTGTGATTTTGCAAAATGCCTAGAAATTGTGTAAACCCCCTCCCAAGACAGTTTTTGCTACTTGTGATGCGGTAACATTTAAATTCAGAAACATAGGGTTTACTAATCTTATCAAAAAATGTTATGAGCTTTATTTTGGTTGCAAAGTCTGTGACAAAAGACAAACATTGGGTCCCTCACATTTAATGTGCTACTTGAATCAGACAAGCCGTCAAGGATACATGAAAGTACAAAGTACATGAACTTTGGTGTTCCAATGATTTGATAGGAACCAAAAGATTGTGCCACCAATCATTACTTTTGTCTTTATTAATACTGCGGGTATTAGTTCAAAATTAAAGCACACTATTTCATACCCTAATTTACCATCTGCCATGAAGCCTGTGACATGGAGTCTCTCAATGATCTTGTTTGAGATTTGAATTTATCAGTAAAGGAGGCAGGACCTTTTTTTTCTGTAAGGAAATCATTTGGTCATGAGTACAAAACAGAAGAATGGCATTTGTTTATCAATTCGTCCGGAGCTGGTCTGAAAGTGCACATCGGTAATTAGTTTCCATAAGTGCCATTAGCTTAAGCTACGGATCTGAAACTTACTTGAACATGAAACTTCTGCTAGATAAAATAAAGTATAAAGAATTTTAGCGAAATATCTGCGGTGACTTCTATGCTGTGATTCTAGATGTTCAAAATCACCAAATACTATTGTTTTCTTTGCAAGTGGTAGAGCAGAGACCAAAAAAATCATATGTACAGAAAGAGTGGCCAAACCAAGTAGCGTTAACTCCAGGAAAGAATAATATTTTTAACACACCACTTTATTAAAAAAAAAAAATGTATTGCATAATTCCATTGCATATAAACTTGGGACTTACGAAAGACTTTGTGAAAGCAATGGATCGAAGCAGACTTGAATTCAAAGATTGAAGATCTTGTCTTCAGATGATGACATGAATGAATTGTAGCGTGTGTTAAAATTGCCGTGCCTGACCGAGACTTGAACCCGGGATCTCCGAATGAAAGGCCGAGACCACTCGAGCCACAGAGGCTGGCTGGATCTCAAATTAGCAATTTATTTAAAGTTGACAACCTCAATAGTACATTAAATGAGGTGGAGGAAACCGCATTGAAGTCTTTTAAGAGCCATTTGCTAGAACTTCTTAGGAAAATAATAAATCTGAAAAGTACAAAGAAATGTTGTTGGACCTTAAAGAGAGATGTAGAAAATCAAAATTACTATTTTTTATATAGTATTATATTATACTATAATGTATTTTAATATGTAATGTTGTAAAATTAAAATTTTTCTCTATAAATCCTTATGATTTCTAAAATCTGGGACAAAAAATAAATCAGATTATCTGTACTGATGTAATTATAGCCGTGTTGTTTTATTTCATGTTTAAGTATTACTATATGTTACAGTTTGTGATGGGAGTAATAATTTTATTAGTTTAAGATCTTTTATATATGACAATTTTCAACCAAACATTGACATAAAATTAAAATTTTACACAATAAAATCCTTTCCAGATACACAATGTGGTAATTATCCATAAACTGGATGGACTTTGTTGAGCTGATTTCTAAATAATATATTAAACTTAGAAATGAAAAAAGCAAATTTTAATTTATTATTTTAAAAGAAATACTTTCAACCTTGAGGTTGCGGTGGTATGAAATGGGGGTCGCAGAATTTGCCTACAACTTTACTTGTAAACGTTAATGAAATCGTTTTATGAGAAACAAAATAATTTATTATAAACATGTCTCTTGAATTTATAAGTACACGTGTAAAGAAAATAAATTAATGAGATTGTTGCGTATGTTTTTCATTTAAAGGTTTTTACATTTGCAGATCTATGTTATGTTTAGGAACAGAAGCAAATTATCTTAGTGATAAAAGACGATTCCAATGTTAAGTTATTAGCGCAACCGTAGACGAAAAACTATTTTTTCCCAGAGGCAAGACATGGCAAAGGGATTAATATTTTCAATGTTTCTGTGACTAAATTTGCATATTCTCTTCAACAACTAAGCCAAAAATTATCTTTATATGAGAAAATCTTTTTCTAATTCTTCATATGGGAATTGTAGTTATATAATATTTTTTTTTTTATCAGCGTACATTTCGATTAGCCGGGTCGTGAATCTCGACTGGTACCTTAGCAACAGCAGCAATGTTTAGTTGCTGCCGCACTGTTTAGTTACTAAATGGATTCAGTACCCATCTTTTCAAGAAGTCATTTTTATCTTCTGGGAAATACTTTGTCAACTGAATTTTTAGCTCATGCAAATACATCTTCATACATTCCAAATTGTGGTGAATAATATTGTCTTCATTCTAATTTTTCTCATTATAATTGGAAATGAGTGGAAGTATACCAGAATTTTTGCTTTGAAACAAAAAAAAAAAGTCTAGTTATCAGGCATCTGAATGAAAACATGGATTTATCACAACCTTGTTAATTTACATTCAAATCGTTAAAATGCGAAAATACTTTTGCTAATTAGCCAACAGCAACATATACTCATTTGTGAAAACATTGAAAATAGCAATTGTTTATCCTGGATAAATAATAGTAACTCAAGATTCCAATAACCAGTTTATATAGTATACAAGAATAAAGTAACAAGATTCCAATAGCCAGTTTAACACTCCTCCACGATTACGTCTGACTTCTGTCTGGAAAAGAAGAAATATCTTCCTTTTGCCCATTTCATTAGCCTATTCTGTAATGGTAGACTTTTAATAAAATTAACAGTTTCTACAAATTTACAAAGAATTTGTTTCAGATTTTCCGGCGTATTTTTCATGGCAAATGCATATCTGTGAAGGAAGTGTGTGCCATTCCCCACTTTGTATAAGTCAATCTTTTAATTTTTTTCCAGAAATCCACTATTCTTTACTGTTATCCCCTTTGCACCATCATTACATGCTGCATACATTTTGTCCAATCTATGTTACAGTTTTGGGTAGCTTTCTAAAAAATATCAAAAAGACATTTTGCACGACCAAGTATTGATTTTAAAAGCAACATATTTCTTTGATTGATTTGTACCTATTCCATTCATATCTCACAAAACATAAGAACTAAGAAATATTTGTCTCATTGTTGATTCATCAAATCAAATACTAAAAAATTCACTTGAACTCTCTGAAAATTATTGTGAAAATAAACAGTCATGTTATAGAATCTCTTTGATACTGTGTATTTAGTAAGCAGATTTTTTTTCAATTTTTTTTGCTTCTAAGACATCTGTTAAACATATATCGTATCAATTGCAGCAGGCAATACAGGGTTTTGTGCGAGTGTATTGTATTGTTTGGACTTATTAACTACTCGTACTTCTAATTCGGTAAGGTAAGATGCTTCAAATGTACTTTATTTGAACGGCTTTATAAGTATAATTTTTTTGATACTGCAAGTATGTAATTTTGTTTAAAAGAATTTCTAGGGTTTACTTACGATCCGGATGTTTAATTCAAGCGTTGAATTAATTTTGATGTTTCACACTTGTTCTGCTATCCCTTTGTCTCTTTTGTTCAGCTGAGAGCATGATGTATTCAAATATTGTATCATATACACATTCGAATATGATGCTCTTACAGCAACTATTATGCAACCAGACAAAAATTTGTAACCTGTAAATTGCTCATGTTCATACACTTGATATGTGCATGTTATGTTATATGTCACACTATCAAAGTAGTTTTTGTGTTAAATAGTTTTTAATTAGATTTCATTTAGTTGGTGTCAGGAAGGTTGTAAAATATTCATTATATATTTATTTTTTACTCTTTTTGAGGTTGTGGCTAAAAAGATTGAGAATCACTGCTGTTTGTGAAAAAAAAATTGCAATTGAACCTCATGTAAGACTTATATCATATGCACAGGATTCAGTCGAACATATTTTTAATTTACATCTACTTGTCTGACATTATATATTAGTAATTATAACACGGCTTACGTTCAATAAAACCAATAAATATAAAAACTACAAAACTAAAAACTAATAAATATATTCTTAATTCATATCTAAAGTATAACAAACATTAATCTATGGGAAGATGAGGAAGATCATAGTGCATAATTTACAATTATTCTGAATTTTCATAGCCAAACTTAACTATTTATAAGCTAAAGACCGTATAGAGAAGAATTTTTTTCCATCCACTGGAACAAAATGTGATGCAATTCACATGCAATATACGGTTTTAAAATATTAATATATAATATTTAGAAGTTCTGTTTATATAATTTGATCTGTTTATTTAATTTTGGGAGGAAAATTCCAAGATGAACTGCACTTCTCTCTATCTTGTCAACCAGGCGATGATAATGCCTCCAGCATTTTTTGCCCACAAAAAAAAAATGTTCCTTGCCAAATAAAAATCTGACG
>JAAAKQ030181857.1:0-12258 GCA_010016005.3 Zanna intricata | reverse complement strand
TTTTTTTCCCTTAACGTTCGTCGGGGAATAAAAAAGGTCTCTTGGAGGTTTTCGCTCGGAGGCTTCCTTGTGTTCTGGGGGGGGGGGCAGCTTAAAAAAAATAATTCGGATCCACAGCCCCCTAGTTAGTCGGAGGGAGGATCTGACCGTGGGCCCCTAAGTTTCCTTTGATACCCGTCAAAAAAGGTCATGTGTTTTTTCGCTCCGACGCTTACTAAAAAGTTGAACCCTACTCCGGGTGGTGGGGGGGGGGTTCCCCAATTATTATAACGTTTCCGAGGGTTTCAAAGAATACTAAAGAAAAAGAATTCTATTCAATTTTGAGCTGTAAGGGTCTCCTTATACGTTATATTATGAGTTGGCCTGAAAAATATACAATAGTTTCCAAAAAAAAAGCCCCCGTATCTCAAAATTTTTACCTATCGCTCGATCGGCTAGTAAGCCTACAATAAACTTTGGAGTTCTCTGACGGGAGGCACCAATAAAAATCATGGTTCACAGATAAGTAAAGAAAGTTACTCGGATGCCAGGTGAGGCCGCTCACGCAAGGTTAGGCGTTGCGCCATGGTCGTCCGCCTGATATCTGCAATCATATTAAGTGAGATATCATGTAATAAATTCTGCCATTGTAAGGAAGAAAAATGCTTTTTGTTTCATGAAGATTGGATACCAAAATCTCGCGAAAAACCGAGATTCGCTTTTTCGGACTTTCGGTCACACAAAAGTTTGGTTTCTTATTTTTTCCTAAACATTCGTTGATTGGGTAAATAAAGGTCTCTTGTAGGTTTTCGCTCGGAGGCTTCTTTTTGTTCGGGGGACCGGCTGAAAAAAATTTATTTGGATCCGCAGCCTTCTCGGTTAGTCGGAGAGAGGATCTGACCATGGGCTCCTAAGTTTCCTTTGATCCCCGATCAGTGCATCCCCTACAAAAAATATCTATAGAATTTTTCGCTCCGATGTCTCCTTACGGGTTAGAATTAATTTCAATCACTCAGTCAGTAAGTCAGTGGGTGAGTGCCCCGAGCAGCTTTATATATATTTTTTTATATTTCTGACATATTAAGTACGAATGTGATATGAATGAAACTTATAGGCGTAGCAATTACTCAGTTTTTTATTCTTTGGGAAATTAAAATCTAACGAAAATGTTATAATTTCCTGATAATTGTTGTTTATTCTTATAATGAAAAAATAATGACAATGAAAAAAGATTTTAAAAATCTATATTTTTAAATTTTAATCGGGTCCTTCACCACCAATATTGATTGTCCTTCAAAGTATTTTTCTGGACCACTTGCACTACTTCTACGCTTAGGAAAATATTTTTTTTTTTTAATTCGATTAATAGTATCCAATAAATAAAAACCTATTTTTTTTTTTTTCAATTTTTGGGTAAGTAGAAATTATGGAACAACATTTTTATTAAAGAATGGCAAGATAAGTATGCACACATTGTACTTAGCTTAATATAAAGTGGGTTTATGTTTGCAAAATTTTGAGAAAATTGAACCCAAAATAAATATTTACCCTCCCCTGAAGATAATGTCCTCAAACTTTTACCAACAAATTACCTCAAATACACGAGACTATACCATATTTAATAAAAATCAGTTCATCCAATCAAAAGTTAAAAAAAATTCTGATATTTCAACACACGTACGACGTAGAACATTACTCTCCTTTTTTTTTGTTTCTCTGAGTCATGAAAGATCGAAAAATGAAAAAAAAAAACCGTACCCTATTTTTTGTCTGATTTTCCTTCTTGCAGCATAGCTATTTAAAGCTATGAGGCCAGGAAACTTAAGATTCTGTAAAAAATTATCCTGTACCCTCTTCACAAAAAATTATTTCATAAATATTATAAAAATTTACAAAAGGAGATTAAATAATAATAATAACAAAATGTAAGTATATATACCTTTGGTGAAAATAAATGTAGCATATTAGATTGCATGTTACAAATTATACCTGTAAATGTGGATTTTAACTCGACTATAGAATAATTAATTAGTTACAATCAAAGGGGCTCGGTTATGTTAAGGAGACTCTGAATACAGAACACTATTTCTTTTAGAATATCTATAATTATTAATATTTAATACACAAGTGACATTGAAAAGTCGTGAGAATAGAAAATATTGCGAAAATACTCCTTTTAAAATACTTTTTATATATTATTTACATAACAAGAGAATATTGTAATAAATGATATCATTATTGTATTGAAACATGATATTAATTTGAATATAACATAACATTTATGTTAATAATTATCATAAAAACTGTATTAAAATTTAAATTAATAACTTCAATTGATCTAGTGTATTAAAAAAAAATTATAGAATCATATTTATCAAGTTAATAAAATAATACAGAATATTTAACTCATAGTATATATATTTAACGCGGAATATAGACAAACATAAAAGAAAACGAATGACATCATCAAACTTATTATAACGATAAAACTGGCAACGGCTTTGTATTCTAAATGTCTGAATCGGTAATGTGTAATAATACTTGTACAATCTGTTTGAATGTCAAACCAGGTGGATAGATTTCTTATATTATATAAATAAAAGAACGGATTAAATTACCGAAGATATATTATCATCAACAGGTCGACGATATATCATTTTTTTGTTCACCGCATAAAAATAATCACTTTATGTTAATTCAGTATGTTATTATGAAGCATAACAAGCAGTGTACGCATAAACAGCTGAATATATTATCAGGTTCTTATATTTGTATAAATTTTCCAACTAGAATTTTTTATTTAAATTAATTCAAGAATTTCAAAAATTATATGAAATTTTTCCATAGATTGTATATACATAATGAGAAAGTTTGTTGCGCCTATCTGCTTGTTTGAACGTTGAAAATGTACATACATCGACAAACGTTGCTCAGATTGGCTTAATAATAGAGAAAGGGGTGTTTTGTGTAATATAATGCGTGCGTGTGAGTATGTGTGTTCGTATTACTTAATTTCTCCCTCTTAAAGAAAGCCCTCTTTTCTGTTACTATTTATTACACACTTGTTTGGCCATGCGGAAATAAATCTGAAATATAATAATACGGGTCAATAACTAAAGAGTAAAATAAAACCTTTATAAAACAGAAAAACTACTGAAACAAAAAATGTTACTGTAATTAGAAAATTATATTTTTTGATGGATTTTAGAATCGGAAAATCGGTAAAAATACTTGCCTCGTGGTATATGAATTATGATTTAGTTATAAAATAAATTGATCTATTTATTCCCTTACAACCCTTACAAGAAAAAAAAAAAAGATAAATTCATTCGAATTTGTCATTTAAGTTTTTTTATCTTTACTGGTCTCTCGGTAGCGTCTCGGCTTTCATCCGGAGTTCCCGACTTCGAATCCCGGTCAGGCATGGCATTTTTCACACACGCTAAAAATCATTCATCTCATCCTCTGATGTAATACCTAACGGTGGTTCCAGAGGTTTAAAAAAATAAAGTTTTTTTATCTTAAAAATTTTTTTTTAAAATTTACTACTGGTTTTGTTTGTGTGTAGGGTGCGTTTATATGTACTAGAAAAACACATTAAAAAATGTATTAAAATAAAAAATATTTTTAAGAATTAATTTTTCAATTAAATTCCTAAATAAAATATAATTTTTTCCCTTTAAAAGTTATTAAAAACTATTGTTTAATTTATTTGTTCATTTTTTGTGTCTATTGTTTAGTATATGCTTATTAAAATGATAAAAAATACCACTTTGATGAATAAATAGTAATCTCTTTAATCCACTAAATTAAAAAAAAAAAATTTTAATTAATATTCAATTAATTTTAAATACATTATTATTTAGCTTGTACGTACAAGAGATATGCAAACATTCCACTCGAATAAAAAGTCTTTGGCATTGAAAATAAATGATACGTAAATACACACAACTGCATTACATTGTAATATACAAGAATTTCCTTATTCGTGCCGGATTTGTCACTTTTTTTTTTTTACGAGTAAATAATTAAAGACGTTTAATTAATCAAATAATATTTATTACGAATAATTTTTATTTAAAATTATAAATTCAACTAAGTTATTTAAATAAAATTTATACGAGACTACAAGGTCAAGCTAAATTGTATATTAAGAAGAATGAAAGAGAAGCGTAATACGGTAGCACGGTTAGGCAAACCGTGCCCGCTGGGTCACTTCATCTGAAGAACAAATGAACGGATGGACGCCGGTAGAGTAGGTAGAATGCCCACGCATCCCATTCACACCTTTAGTAGTAAGCAGATGCAGACTGCCTAGCTGGTTTAAGCCTCTACGGCTGACCCCTGCTTGATTAGCCGCATACATAAACGATTAGATAGCCAGTCGGCCGTCCGGGCGGTTAACCGTTCTTAAATTGTTCAAAACGTCCATCAATTTACCTACTACTGTATTCTACGTAATAAACTTCATTCATTTTTCCATACCAGGCTTGTCAAATAATAACATAACACAAACGAACAAACACATCGCATGAATACTAAGTAAGCATTGAATAATTACATAAGAAAAACACTTTATTAATGCTACCTCAGGAACACAGCGATAGAAGATATAAAAAAGCTTTAGATATGAATCCTATAATTAACCGCATACCACAACATGAAATTCATTTCTTTTTTTTTAATAAAATTATAATAATTATACACACCACTTCATTAAAATATAAAAAGTTAAAGTATTATGTTTAATAATTATAATATTATATATATAAAACTACATAGTGTTTCATGGATTAACTCTAATAAAGTATTTTATTATTACTATGAGTAATTTTGAAAAATCTTAAGGAGCTGAAAAAAAATAAAAGATAACAAAAATCAAATATATAATTTAAAAATGTGATATACGCAAATTTTATAAAAAGTATAGTCTGCGCATACGCAAAGGATTAGTAAATGAGAACAGTAAATTTTCTACAACATGAATCATAATTGAAATTCTTTGCTTAAATGAATCTTATCACAATTATCAATAAGTGTTGTTTCACAATAAACTCTAAATACTCGTAAAACGAAATTTTACATGGGGTTTCTAAATACATCTGCTTTGAAAACAAGAAAAATTCTTTCCAATACTTTTGTTTTTTAGTACGCGAAATAGTTATTTTTAATTGTTTCAGTACTGAAATCTCTTAATATTTATCTCCTTAATTATTTATAATTTTTTTTAAGTATTATTAATTGTTTGTAAATTTGTTTAATGATTATTATTAATATTTATAAATTAATTACCATTTAATAAATTTATTAGATAATGCAATTTAATTCAAAAATTTATAAGAACAATTATACAGATAATTCAGGAAGAAAAGGAATTTCACTTTTTTGAATTAAGATTCAATAGGGAAAATGAAGGCACAGTATAGAGTACAACAAACACAAAAACACTACATAATTTGATTTTTAAAAATAATTAAAAATTATGTCAAAGAAATCAAACCGTCTAACGTTTATCATGGGTATTAATATAAAATCATAATTTTATGACAATGAATAATATTCAAATTAATTTCATCAATTTCGTCATACAATTAGTATTGTCAAATTATCTATCACTTTTTCTGTTTAGCCTCCGGAACTACCGTAAGGTATTACTTCAGAGGATGGGTGAGGATGATATGTATGAATGCGAATGAAGTGTAACAAATAAATAATTTTGATAAAATTTGTTTTTATCACGTTCTAATATAATTTTTTTATTAAGCTTTCGTAACAGACAAATTTTAGAACATTTCGTAACATAGTAAAAAAATTTGACTGATTTTTCATAAAATCTGTTTATCATGATACACGAAATAACATATAGATATATTACAGGTTATTCTTAAGCAAAAAAAAAAAAAAAAAAACTGTTACGTTACTTGTATTTACATCAAAAAGGTTATAAGTGAAAAAACGAATAAAATCAAAAATAAGTGGAGAACCATACTAATTGTAAAAAGTGAAAGGTTTAAAACTAGTTTGTTGATCTAACATGTCATATAACAAGAATACGATTAATAAATACATTTTTTATTATCTATACCACGACATATTTTATAAAAAAAATCGCGTATCAATATATACGTACTTCAGCAGATTAAAACTATGGGATTACAGATAATCAAATAATGAGATACAAGATACAAGAAGATTAAAATGAGATTATTAATGGATAAAGAAGGGTACATCAGTTCATTACTTCAGCCTTTTTTATTTTATTTTAATTTGATCTTAACTGTAATATGATATTATCATTAAAAAAAGGACTACACATATAGATTAGTGATTTAGAAACTAAACTGACAGAAAAGTGGACGATTATTCAAAATTATGTATACTGAATTAGGTAACACCAACATGGAAATGTTTCTGATATACTTGTGTGTAGCTAGCTTTACGAGATCAAAAAAATTTTATTAATGATTTATTTTAAGACTACCAGCATTTTCATCATGCGAAAATTTTCATTTATATTTTCTCAGTGGATAAAAGTACATGTTACGATTATTTCACATTTCACAAATTTACAAACAGGATATGTGTGCATGCGTGTGTGCGCGTGCGAGGTAATAAAATACAAAATGTAATAACATAATTAACAAACAGAGCTGTCGGCTAATCTTACACTTGCCAAAAAATGAATAAATAACATAAAAATAAAAAAGGAAAATAACTAATTCTATTCTATTTATTATTTTTATTTTTTTAATAAAAATTTCGCCTACATATTATATAGAATACTTCAGAAAAAATACCGTTAATGTAGATATTTTAATATCTGCTGCACGACCTCATGCATACAATTACATCTTATTTGCAAGAATAGTACTGGAAAGATTAATTCAAAAGTCAATAATCTACAACAATCTGACTTCGCTTATACGTTATCATATAAGATTAGGTATGTATTAAAAAAAGAAAATAAATGAAACAGTAAATAAGAAGATTGATGCATGTGATCCTTATCACATGGCCATGTTTGCACGTCCATTCACCAAACGTGATTTCAGTTTCATTGTGAATAAAAAATTTAAATATCTTTTTTAACTAGGAATTTTTTTAAATTATTTTTTTGTCAGTAAAAAGGATTGATCGGATATAAATATATTCACGACATGAAAAAAAAAAAAAATTGAGAAATGAGGAAAAAAAACACTTTGTTTACATTAACTTTTCGACTTGAATCGAAATAACATAGAGTATAAACCAAAATAGAACACCTAGTATTTTGTTAATTTTACTAGTGTTCGTAACTGTCCGTCATTCAGAATAAATTTAATAACTTTACATGATTTTATTCTCTATTTTTACTTAATAACTTATTTTTAAACATTAAACAGGGTTTAGGTTAGTCAGTGTCTTATTTTAATTATATAAAAAAAAAAAAAAACGGATAAGTACAGGCTTGTCTGTAACCGTATAAAAACTTGTACATATCAGACGCTATATTTAAACAGTCATCTATCAAACCGGTTTATATGATTATATATTGTGTCATTATACTGATTATTATTCAAATATTAAATATTATTGGTTTAAAAATAAAAGAAAAAATTTGTACTAGCTTTAAATCACTGTTACTAAAAAAAAAAAAAAAATCAAGCTTAGCGTTATTATAGGATAATAAAATACTTCACGTAAATTAATCAATAAGTGTTCATTAAAAAGTACTAAAAACATTTAATTTTTACGCTTAAATAACGAACAAAATTTAAACATATTATTCATAAAATCAAAAAGATAATGAAAAATTTACTGTTGAATATACATCATCGACAATAACCGGAGGGTTCTACATCAAACTTACGTTAGTCGGACAACAAGACTAAATCACTTTTAACGTCCGAGACACGAAACGTATAAAACATGACTGCAGGAGGTAGCGCCCGTTAAAATATTATTTCCTCCTCCCGACCTGAAGCAATTCAAATCAAAGAGACTGTGGTACATAAACGACTAACACGCGTCTTGTTTGTGTCTAGATATTTTTATAGGATAGATAGACAGACTGACACTTATTTAACAAGTCGCTTAAAGAAGAATATTTCTTATTTTTAACGACAATAAAAAATATTAAGTATGTATGTTAGTACAACTTCATTACGTAAATTAAAAAAAAAAAAAACTCAAATAATATATAAGATTAAAAATTATATCTATGTAAGTACATAATCTGTTTCACATTTCTTGCCAAAAGTAATAACAATTTTGCTGAACGTTTCAAGTAATGGAACTAAATATAAAATTTATTACGATTACTTATTCGTTTCTAACCTACGCCTACAAAAGTTAAATAAATATTTGACATAAATTATTAATTTATGTAAAATTTAACAATAATATTTTAAATTTTATTCTTAAAATGTTGATAAGTTTTCGAACAAAGGTGTAGGAGATCTCATGACTATCTATTCACCATATGGCTGGTGTATCCTGATTATATTGTTAAATAATTGTAAAACGAATTTAAATTTAATATAGAAAATAAAAATACAAATATTTAAATATTTAAAAAAAATTAAAAACTAGACTGATGTACAATATACGAGTACATTCTCGTGAATTCTTGTGATCTAATTTTAATGTATTTATTTATATAGAAACAACAGATTGACCCTAATAATAGATACTACGTAACTTTATATATATTTATTTACGTGAATTTAATGAATTTTTGTGAAAAATAGCCATGCCTGACAAGGACTTGCATTTAAATTCGGAACCCTCAGAGGATAGGTTGAAACGCTATCATTCTCTCGTGGATATCAGCGAAGTACTAAAAATATTACCATTATAGTAACAAAAAATTACCATTAAAATTTACAAAAAACAATACAAATAAATAAAAATTATAATATTACCATTAAAATTATTACCAAAATTAAAATTAAAAATTGGACCATTAATTTATATCCAGTCGGGGCCATAAACATTGCTTAATATTTTCTCACACATGTGAAGTTATGTTCATAAGTAAATAAAATTTTATACAGATCTATATATATATATATACTTTTGTTTTGAGTTTTTCGAAAATTATTTCAATTCATGTAAAAATATAAAGACTGGTATTATACGGAAATAATTAAAACAATAAAGAATACAAAAATTACATTAAGCTTACATTGGAAGCTTACATGGACATAGTTTATGTCCAGTCGGGGCCATAAACATTGCTTAATATTTTCTCGCACATGTGAAGTTATGTTCATACGTAAATAAAATTTTATACAGATCTATATATATATATATACTTTTGTTTTGAGTTTTTCGAAAATTATTTCAATTCATATAAAAATATAAAGACTGGTATTATACGAAAATAATTAAAACAATAAAGAAAACAAAAATTACATTAAGCTTATATTTAGGCGACGTTTCGCCTAAAATCTTATAATATTATACTTTAAATCCTCTAAAACGCTGATTATGATATTTATTATAATTATAAAAGCCAGTCTTTAACAACGTTTCAAAATTATTATTAATAGATTTATCGAGAGCAAAGTTCTCCATTAAAAGGATCTGTAAAGGGAGGCATGAGACCGTTATAGAAGAATGGGATATAATTCACAATGACTGATTAATCGTGCATTTTAAGCAAGATTAAATTTATTTTTAGTCTTATCTACTGAACATAGAGCCGGTTTTAATTTAATATTCACGTTTCGTCACGGTTGCAGTACGGCAGTACTATGAAACTGTGAAGTCAAGCTCAGTTATGTATACTCGTATATATATAAATGTTCACAGCAGACTACAATTTTATTGAACATTTTAAATTCACAGGCAAGAAAACATAGCTTAAAACGTAAAACGTGTTTTTCCTCACCGAATTTTTGTGTTATACGTTGGATATTATAAAAAGTACGGGAGATACAGGTCTGGGACCTGTTTCAATCGATTTTTCAGGTCAAGAACCTTAAGAAAACTTAAGTTTACACCTTAAAAATTACAGTATGAATTGATTACATAGGGGGAACTGAAATCTGGACGAAATTTTTCGCTAGCCGTTACTCGATAACAAAATGTTTGGGATTTATGCTTATATGAATTCTTTTCTTTACTTCAAGATCTAGAATCAGTTCCCAAATTATTTCCTTTTTCTCCTTAATTAACCGGTATATTATATATATACACATATATATATATATATATAAAATAAATTCTATTAAAAATGTGCATTATCTATAAAAACTATCCTAAAACTGACATAACTGCTAGTCTGTATGACCATAGCTTTTCATGAAAGAAAAATAATTTTATTTCGTCTAGTTTTTAAGTTTTTCGAAAAAAAAAATTGAAATTTCAGTTGTTCTCTGAACTAAAATAAAATTCTTTTTGCATATTTTTATTTACATAAAAAGAAAAGTTCAGAACCTAAGAAACTTTCCAGGAACAAAAAGGTACATTTCATTTTTTCCTTAGAAATCTCTATTTTTATAAATGCAGCTGTAATAATACAAATGAAGAGGTTTAAATTAGAGCCTTACGTATTATTTTTTAATGTATGTACAATCCTTAACTTGTACCAATCATACTGAATTCGAGAAATGTTTTATAGGCTTCAAGAATTTCCGGTAAAACTTCTGTAGAAAAGTTTTCAGTGGTTATTATTAAATAATAGTATACAATCTGATGTTTCATGATTAATTACTTTTGTTAGAGAAAAATAAAGAAGAATTTTTTTTTTTAGTTTATACAACAAACTAACAAAATTTTTTAAATTATTTGCATAACTGCATAAAAAAAAAACTTAAAACTATTTAAAAGAATCTCCTCTGGCTTTATACGAACCTAAGCGTTTTATTTTAAATTTAATTTCTTCACTTTAAAAAAGAAAAAGAATGCCTTTAAAGAACTTGAGTTCAACTTTGGTAGTGGGCTCTCTATATCTTTTCTTTGTAATCTGCTTTTGTAATTTTTACCAAGACGGAGAAACATTATCAAGATTTCTAGATAACCTTTATATTTTACTTTTTTAATTTCTATTATGTTTTTTGCAAAAGGATTATTTTCTGAGACAAGCGGCATTTTTTTATAGGTTTTGTACATTTTGTAGTGCTATCTATATACTTTAGGTAAAACTAAAAATAATGTAAACTTTAATAATATAATAATCCAAAAATAAATTTTTTGCAAAAATTTATTTATCCTTAATACATTTTCCCCCTTTATTTATATTTTCTGGATTTTGTTTTAAGTATCTTTCATTCTTCTTTCTTATCCTTTATTT
Organism: Zanna intricata; assembly: GCA_010016005.3. NCBI lineage: Eukaryota > Metazoa > Arthropoda > Insecta > Hemiptera > Fulgoridae > Zanna > Zanna intricata. The sequence goes on along the minus strand of JAAAKQ030181857.1, from coordinate 1,001 downwards.
TCTTGTTTCATTATCCTTTATTTCCCCCCTTTCTTTATATTTTCTGGGTTTAGTTTAAAGGATGTTTCATTCTTCTTTCTATATTTACTTTACTATGCCCCAAAATAAAAAAAAAATAATCACATAATGAGATGAAATCTAACCTCTTCGAAAGTGAGGCATTTAAAACAATCTAATTTACTGACTAAAAACTGCTAAATTATATAGCAACCATTTTGAAATTTTTCAGAGTAATTACAATGATTAAAATAAAAAAAAATACAATTTTATTAAATGATAGATCTTATATAGACAATACTACTTCAACAAACAAATTTGTTTTACATAAATCTAGTAGAAATTTTATTTTTGGTTTACATTGTATTTAGCCACTTCGTCTTAACAAGTATAGTATAATTTTTATTTATTTTTTCCATATATTATTTGTCTAGGTTTATTTATCTACAGATTTAAAACAGGAAAAACTTGTAATAAAATGTATTTTTAAATCGTTTTATTTATATTCATCTTCACTACACATAAGATAAATATGTAAACAATCATAAATAAAAAAATAAAAAAATTTATGCAGAGAATTAGAAGAAATAAATAAACTGTTAAAAACAGGAAACATACTCAAATTCAGTACTTCTTACAAAAATTTAACTTTGAAATATATGAAAAAAAAAAAATTGATTTTGTAAATTCTATACTTAGCACAAAGATATGAATTAAGGAAGACCCTGAAATACATACTTTAGACACGTGGGTGATAAGTTGTCACCTATGGTTTTTCAAGGACGTAAGACGTAGATAAATAGCGCCAACGAGACTGCAAGAAGCCTTATAGTGTAAACTGATTCCGGCTAAGGAATCGACGTAAAAGTTATAAGAGGACAATAATATATGCTAAATAGGCACTATCACCTTGAATATTACAAGTAAAAGAGCTCTAAACGTTTATTCCAAAAATAAATATACAAATAAGAAAAAAATGAGGTAATTCTTAGGAATATATATAT
>JAAAKQ030181846.1:0-12258 GCA_010016005.3 Zanna intricata | reverse complement strand
TTTTTATGAATTTAAAATAATCATCATAAAAATAGTATTATAATAAGTAATTGCATAATAGAATAGTTATTGAAATATATAAATTGTTAGACACATAAAAAATAATTACTAGTACATAATTATTTTAGCCTGTACTGTCTATAATATTAGTTCATTCAGTTATAATAGAATGTTCCTTAAAACAATTTGCGAAAGTTGTTCGGATGGCGGCTGCATCCGACATCGGATCGCTTGTCGCTCGTCGCGCGCACGTTGGACAGACACCAAATCGCTCGCACCGCTCAGGTCGCCTGCGGGATCGCGTCGCGCTCGATTCTGTCGCGTCGCGTCGCCTACGTAGGACACGTAATGGAAGTATAGCTGTCTTAGGTGACTTATACATTTGTCTAGGATTATTACCTTCAGCTTTCTATTGGATGAGACCAAGCGCTGTGTATCAGATGTGATGAATACACCCAATTATCAGAGCTCAGAATCACACTTAAGATAAACTGAGGTAAATATTTCACCTCACTTTCATTTTGAGGAAATTTAACAATTTATTCAGTGAACGTTTCTTGAAACGGAATATTAAACTGGATAAACAAGACAATTATTGTAATGTGTAATAATAATATAATGCATTGCTTCACGACACAAAGAAATACATTAATGCTTTAAATAATTTCTTTTTCCTATTGGTTGTAATATAAAGCACACAATAAACAACAATCAGAAATGCTTATTGACTGGTGCTTACTATAAACATTCTAGAAGGAATGAATATCAGACATAAATCAGTGGACTTGGCATACTTATCAGAAACAACAAACATTCACCAAATCCACTTCAATATTCATTTTCTCAAGTATAAATAGCATGAAATGCATGTTGATCATGGCTATGTTATATCAGGAGTAATATTCATTTCACATCAGGCTGCCCTACAACTTTGGTGATTACAGTACCTAAAGGATATTTATACTAAGCAAAGTACATATGCATGTGCTGCGCACACACACACACACATACACAAGCATGGCATAATGTTAATAGTATTTCGTATTTTTATTATTTTTTTTTACTTCAGCTATTATTAACTTTATAAAGCTATAAATTCTGAAGGATATTAGCATAGCATATTTCTATCACGGAAACAGGTGTTCAAAATGTCCTAAAAATTAAATCAATTATTTTTGGATAAAGCCTTATATAATAATTATTTAAAAAATTATTAAAAATAACTTACCCAATATTTTATTTAATTGCTGATATCTTCGAATGAGATGATCCTGTTGCCAACTACCGGTCTCATGTGGAATTGTTACAGGTATAGATGATAAAGAAGGTACTGGTGGTAATGAAGATGATTTAGGCAATGATGAATTGATGACTCTAAAGCTATATGTATGACCAGGAATAAGATTTTTAATTATATGTCCACTACTATTACTGTCCCAAGTTGTATCGACATGTTCCCATCGTCCAGTTTTATAATCACAACACTCAATGTTCATATAAATTCCAGTTAACACCAGCACATAATTCTCTTCGACTAGTTGTACACTTGGCGCTTGCTAGCCACAGTACCACTAATTTTTTAATTTGACCTATTTTATAGTTTGTACATGCACAGTATATGTAAATTGCATTCACTGACTAGGCTATGATACATTCCAGGCATTCGTCTCATCACTACAAAAAGCCAATACTAAACTATACTGCTTTGTTTTTTTTTTTTTACTTTTTATAAATGCAACAATAACAGTTAATATAAAAGAAAGATTGATAAAATTAAATATGAAAGATAAGAAAGAAATTAGAAGAGTAATCTTTTAAGAAGAGAAGTAAATACTCAAATAAATAAGACTGATAAATTAAAAGCTCATTAAGATATATATGCTAATGTAAGTATACAAAGCTGATTTCAATTGACACTTATTCAATTACAATCCTTATTTCAGGATTATAATTATTGGTAAATTTTTTACTATGGGAAGAAGCTGTTACTAATCAGCAAATTTTATCTTAGCACACTTTCTTAGGCGTAGCAAATGCTTTTTGAACAGTTGTATATTCATTGATAACATTACTTCATGATTGTTAATTTTGAGGGAACTTTTATGCCTTCATTAACAATCACTAATTTGCTGAATTCACTGGTCATAAGTTAGTAATTTATGCATTTGAAGAGAAAATAAACTAGCCCCAATCCCTAATTTTTCTGTTTAATTAGTTATTATTGTTACTGTTCAATTATAACTAACTATTTAATAACTCAACTTTAATTGTGAGCTAAGATATTATTTACTTTAAATAATAGAAAACTCATAAAGATAATGAATGAAGAACAATAACCAAATGTTCCACTAAGAAGCTGATTTCTTACATCTAAAATTTTGCTTGGTGTAAAATCAGACACAGGTAAATAAATATAAGAGCATTACCTACTAGACAAATTGATAAAGCTTAGGCAATTAAAAATAATAGTATTTAACAAAAGCAAACTTGATCCTCTTATGCAATTTCAGCAATACATTTGTAATCTTCTTCATGTACAAAAACCAAGTAGGCAGAATGATGCAATTCAAGCTATACATTTCATAAATAAATTATTATTTATGCTAACATACCAGGCTTAGCTAGGACAACATATTTATTTTTACTTTATCTTCAAATTCTATATTTCAGCTACAGAAATCATAACCCAGTTGGCTGTATTATAAAATTTAACAAATTTTATCCAAAATATTTTATTATCAATAAGTTATATCAATGAATATATTTACTCGTAAAATATATGTTAAATATAATTTTATTAAACATGTCATTTATCGTGTTGCAATTAATAACTATTAACAAAAACCATCTATGTATACACCAAGATAATACAATTTAAAATATCTCATTACTGTAATGTACATATAACTATTTTACAGCATTTATTAATAGAAATAGGATATTTTATTGTTTAGAAATAATTATCTTTAATATAATGGATCATTTGTCCTAAAATTTTTGTCATGTGATTTGATAAAACAGTTGCTGTTATAATTATTATAATCCTGGAAATATTTTATTTTGTTAATTATATATGGACTACATACATAGTCAACCAGGATGGTCTAATGGTTAACTTATTGAAAGTGAGTTGTTTAACAGCTGATTTTCAAAGTCGAAGGTTCTGAGGTTTGAATCCTAGCAAAAGCTAGTTGCTTTTATAAAGATACGAATACTAGATAGTGTATAATGTATTGTGGTGGTTGGTGTTAATTAGTCACACACCTCAGGAATAATCAGCCTGAGTCTGTACAAGACTACACTTCATTTACATGTAGTTCACCATCATCTTACTGGACTGCGGGAGGATTCCTTATTGTTCACTAGTTGAACAGATTGTAACATACATATTAGGGATAAAAATATATGTTACGTATGATATCATTTTTTTTTACATGATTTTACTGTTAGAATATAAGTATATTAAGAATATTATTATCATTATTAACTAAATCAATTTAATTAAAGTTACATATTTTGCTATCATTATTTATTGAACTATTTAAAATAATTTTATTTCTATTTCTAAATAAATTATTCATTTTCTTATTATGTAAATTGAAAACTTTACTTTTAGATTAACAATTTTACTATCTATTTCTATTCAAAATTGATATTAAAGAACAAATATTTGAATTTAGTTGAATCCATATTAATGTGTACATTTAGAAAAATATATTTACAAATACAAATATACATTTATGAATGAACAGATAAATTCTGAACATGATAAATAATTAAAATTAGCAAACCTGTTTAACAGCTAGCTTAACTGCAACCGATAAATTCACTAGATCATGACAACTTTCAGTTTTTACATGTAATGAAGGTATTAAATAACTTTACAACACAAAAATGAAATTTAGCAAAAGCTCTTATCTCAAAATGATCTGTTGTTTGGTATGAGACTACTGCATTCCAAAACTCCAGGATAAACTCAAAAATTTAAATGGTAAGGGTAGAGAAGTGACTGACACATTTTAAAAGACACTGAAAAACAAAAGTTTTGATGCAAAAAACAGTCTAATGAAAATTATAACTATTTAGAATTTTTCACAGCTGGTTTCAAAAGTGGGCCTGAAGGTAAATCCAACTACTTGTATCATATTCAAAAACAAATTTGTTTTGAAATAGAATACTACAAAATTTTGTTTTTTAATTTTTCATTGTTTAACAAATAATACATAAATAACCTTTTACTGTAATAAATTTGCAGTTATTTACTGTAGAACTTTCAAAACTAGCTGTGAAAATGTAAGTTCTTCAATGCCTTTAAAATAATGTATCACAAACTCTATCCTTTCCATTTAAAATTCTTGAGTCCTCTCATGGGTGCTTGAAGGGTATGGCAGTCTCATATTAAAAATAAATTTATTTTGAGACATCTACCTCAGAATTTATGCTCTGGCACTTTAGGAAGGGCTCCTAAATTTCTAAATCTCATTTTCCATGAATTCTAAGAGTAATAAATAATATCAGTCTTTGTAAAAACTTTATTTTCAGAATACAAATTATTTTATTTTCTGTTATTGCAGATGATCAGTTCAGGTTTTAAATCATTCTTGATGAAAATAAGTATTTAATTTTTTATTGTAACATCAGGGTGCCCAACAGCGCTATTTTGAGGGATGATCTTATAATATATCTGCATGTTCATCTGATTTTCACGATTCAAATAGGGTATGTGTTAATACGTTTTTAAGGTACACTCTTGATCAACCAAATCTAAGTTATTTAACCAGAAATATCAGAAATTAAGTTCTAACTTGATCGTTTAATTTGTTCATCTTTGTTAGTTGCTCTATCGTTCCAGTACAAATTTGGACTTTGATGATTCCTTGTTGATTGCATCAAACCCTGTGGCATAATACCAACAGCATCTTATGAAGATATATAAAAAATGAGTTTCACATGTTACTACTGTAGAACACAATCAAAATAAAACAAATATTGTTTGATCATGAAATATAAAATATTTTTAATTTATCATTTACTTCTTTTGTTCCTTCGTTTTTGCAGTTGTCCCAGAACCAACATATGGTTGTTTTGTCTTCGACTTGTTAGTTACAACTGTGAACATATGCAGTTAGCACTGGTTAAAGATCAAATTTGTCCTAAAGCTGATATAAACACACCACGGTTTATTCTTAACACCAAACCTTAAAATTCTATTTTATTTAAATTTAATAATATCCTTTATCTATTTTATACTACCTAGTTTGCTGGTCAACATATTAAATTTGATGAAAGATATTAAGGGATTCTTATATTATTCCTGATGACTTCCTCCTGAGTAGTATTTCTAACTGGACTGTCTTACCTTTGCAATGTACTATCCAAAAGGATGAGAGAAACAATTCATTCTTCTTCCATTTATATAAAAAGGGAAGATGAATAAACATTAAATTTATTCAAAAAATATAATGAAATTAGGAACACTACAGTTTGGTGTAATTGATTCGTAGAATAATTATTCTATTACATATAACATTAAATTAAAATTATAAACTTTGTCATTTATAATATTTAAATAAAAGTTATGAACAGTTAAGGATATATCTAATGTTAATTAATCAATAAGAATTAACCACTACACTCAGTCAAAAGTGGTAAGAACAATTAGCAAATTTTTGTGCTTTTGAGAGTCAATCACATATTCATCTTTGTATATTTTAATTTTAATAGTTATACTTTTGTAATATGAAGGATGTTCAAAAAATTTACATTTGTTTTCACTTCACATTTATTTGATATCATATACAATGATGAAAAAAAAAAATTGTATTTTACATGCATTTTCTTCTTTTCTATGCAATCACCAAAATTAGATTAACATTTATTCCATTAGTAAATGAATTAATCAAATGCTTCTCAACAAAACTTTCTGTAAAGTTTCCATTTGACTGAATCTTTCACTTTTTCATCAACCAAATTCTTTTTTATGAAATTCTCATTAACTTTAAAATTAGTGAAAGTCAAGAGAGGGTGAGGTTGGTTTATGATGATTGCATGTACCATGATTTCCAGCTAGTAAAATTTTAAAACAGAGAGCAGTGATTTCTGTCGCAAATGAACATGCATTGCGATTTTGGAAAATGATTCCATTTGAAAGTACGCCTTGATATTCATATTTTAGCCTAATTTTTCTAATTGTTTCCTTAAAATGACTCTCATTTATAATCATTTTTGCACTTAAAAGTCAGGAAAAGTAATAGCTGAACAGAATGTATTGCTAGTTATTAATGAAAATGGTTTCCAAGTTACATTTCATCATAAATGATTAAGCAGCCTTTGCTGAATATTTCATCACATCAACGACACAAATTCCTGATACCATGACATCTGTCCAATATGTTTTAACTAGTGTTTCATGATATTTAATTTATTTGGCTCACAAAAAAAAATGGAATATACCTTTTCTAGGACATAAGCCAACAAAGGACACAATCATTTTAACATGTTTTCATTCTAGTGAAAATTCACAAAGCACTTGTGTCAGCACTATTTGGTGAGAAACAATCATATTTTCCCCTAGCTTCTTGGCTGAGCAGGCTGGCTTAAACAATATTTATGGTAGAAGATTTGAAATTGATGTTAGTTTTTGAAATTCCTTGTATATTGTTAAGAAATCAAATTTCATACTATGATCATGACTAGGAGAGGAAGTTTAATACACTTAACACAGTACTATAAATGTGATAATCTTACAATAATGTAATGTTTAAAATAATGAACAAATTAAACATGCAATAAGTTTAAAAAGTGCTCCTTCAAAAAAAATTGGTTAGTGTTCTTACTACTTTTTTTTTATCAAATCTGATGATTAATATGGTAATTATTTGGAAAGATAATGTACATTCAAAAATCAATAACGATGACATATATTATTTTCACTGCACTGAATGTAAATATACCAAAAAGAAAAATTTCATTGTAGTTTTGGACTTTAATGTTCTAAATTTTAAAATGAAAAATCAAACATTACATGTGCCCATATGTAATACGGGGATACTTTGTTGAAATTTACGCCGACTGATTTCAGTTGCTTGTAATTGTAGTGAAACATTAATGAGATTAAATAACAAAAATGAAATTAAACAAGTTTCTGAATTTCAAATTATATCAGCAAACATACCCTAACACTCATTAACCTTGCCCAATTAACTTTAAATAGTAAATTGTCCTATTGTTAGGCTGAGCCAATAATTTATACAATAACTAATTACTTCCAGAAATAATGTTTATTACACATGTACACTATTCAATTATAAAAGTTTTGCTGAGGTGCTGTGTAACTTACAAGGGATGTACTGGAGGGGGTGAAAGGTGTTGTATATACAGTTTTTTGTGAATCATTCTATTAAAATAGAGTATAAAAAATGTAGTTATTTGAATACCAATGCTTGTGTCATAACTGATTTTTATTTCCTTCTCATACGTTAAGAAAAAATAAACACATTCATTAATTTTATTAGAACAAAAAAATAGTAAAATTTAAAAACTACATTAAAGCAACACTTTTTTTTTTGTTTACTGATGATTAACGTGGCATCCATAAAAATATATGCCAAGATTATTTATGTCTGAATTTGCATCATTTTTCTAAATAATTATAAAACAAAAAATTAATACATGTAATTACATGTGGTGGTGGTGGTGGTGTGTGTGTGTGTAAATATACAAGACGCATTATGAAGTTTTCCCGGGACTTCCCTAACCTATTCTACTTATGAAAATAATAGAAAAACTTCATATAAATATATGTCTAAAAATGCTTCATTTGCAAGTTTTGGCTAGTGAAAGATTTCACTCAGATTTCAACGCCCCAATGAAATTAGATGATAAAAATCTTTAGGATATTAATTAAATGGCAGCATTAATGATTTTTTTATGGTTATTGATCTGAATAATTGAATAAAATATGTTCCAGAACCATATATTCAGCAGTTTTTGATAAATATGGTGTGAAAACCATAAATTAGGGTAAAATACCCTGCTTTTTAAGTATGACATGCAATGACTTTGGTAAATGGGTAATAAACATAAAATCTTTGAACAAAACTTGTGGAGAATTTAATTTTGAACAAAATGTTATAAGATAAATTGAATAAAATAAAGAGAGGTTAGAAAAATTTGAATTTTATTTAGAAACAACAATACTACGTTTATCAGAAAAATACCAACTTAATGCAAACAAAAACCAAATTCTTTTTTGGTGAAAATTTTGTAAAAAAAACCTGTAAATTACACAACAATTAATTGTATAATAAAAATTTCTTAGAGTATAATTTTTTTATTGATGGAAATACAATAAATTATTTGAAAAATTATTATTTAGAAGTTGACAATAAAATAACAACAGCTAATCAACAATGCACAAGTGTTAGTATTTAAATCATTCTTTAAGGTACATTAAGTATTCAGGTACTGTGAACTGTGCTGTCGTTAATGAAGATTTTTTACAAATTTGAATGTGATGGGTTTGCGATTGAAGTAATGTCGTACTTATTTAGAACAAAGGAATATACTGATATAGTATTATTGATTTATATAGTATTCATTTAGGTGTATGTAGTGGTAATACTACAGCTGCTGCAGTAGAAAATGAAATACGTTTTCCAAATTGCAGGATTCCAGATCCTAAAACAATTAACATGATTTTTCGCAATCTTCAGGAAACAGGATCACTACCTAGTATTCCTACATGATCTGTCCAATATGATGCTATTATTGATGAAATTATTATCAATGTTGTTCAGGGAAGTCCAGGTGTCAGTACATGATGACTTTCTAAGCAGATCGGAGTTTCACATTTAATAGTTTGGAGGACACTTAAACAAAACAAGTTTTATAGTTATAATAACGATTAGGATAATGATCGTTTAGACCTGGGTTTAGATCTTGAACTGTTCAACCTAAACCCAGTTCAACATCTAAACCCAGGAGATGGTCCACTTCACTTGGGAGTTCTGCAAGTGGTAGAATACAAATCAGCAACTTTACATGTATGTTTTGCTTACCAACAAGGTCAATTTTTTCTCAAGATGGTGTTAACAACTTACATAATGAGCATACATGAGGAGAAGAACATCCTTATGAAATTGTATAAGGGAATTTTTAACACTGATTTAGCATCAATATATGGTTGCAGCCTTCTTCATAATCAACTGTTTGTACTGTTAATTTTACCTGGCCGCTTAATGCTAAGGTCTACTTGCAATTTCTTTAAGAAGAATTGCCACAGCAATTTACAACCCCATTTCACAGAGTATCTGAAATCTGAGCAAAATCTTTCACTAGCTGTAACTCATAAATGAAACATTTTATTTGTTTATATGAACTTTTTCCATTATATTCTAAAGTAGAATAGGTTATGAAAGTTAAGGGAGAACTTCTTAATACAATCTGTATATAAATAAAATTATATAATGTATATGTAATTATATATGTTTACACATATATCTAAATATCAATTGTTTTTTTATTTATTTTTTATTTGCCCTTTACATACAGTAAGTGGTATGAAAATAGACCCTCAGTTAGAATAGTGAACAACTGTTTAATTTGAGTTCATTAGTTTATTGGTTGATTATATACACATGTACTTACATTTCATCTCATGCAGAAAATAATAAAATTACAGTGCTGGTTACTGTGATCATTTTCATAACATGTTAGAAGCAAATAATTATACTAAACAATACAGAATTTGTAAAATTAACAATAAAAAAATTAGTCTATTATTCAGATTTACAAAGTTAACAAGATGCATATAGACTTAAGTACAGTTTATACTCAATACATAAAGAATTTCAAAAAATGGAAAAATATTGATTCTAAATTGTAATTAAATGTAATACATATTTTAAATGTGTAAGTTGCTGATCTCTGTGACAGAGTATAATGTCTTAGCCTTTCATCCAGGAATCATGGGTTTGAAACCCAAAAAGACATGGCATTTCTCATATGCTATAAAATTTCATTTCCATAATCCCTTGTACAGCTTCTCTATAAGCTTCTGTGGTAGATTAATTCATAAAAAAAGTAGCCTTTGGCTAAACAATGCTAAACAGAAAAAAAATGGCTTTAATAATGGTTGTTGCTTGTTGGAACCTTTTAAAAGATTAATTTAGAATTTATTATTTCATTTTTAACAATTCCGATCATAAATACAGAAAAACCAGTCACTTTCCAATAGATTTCTAACTGTATACTGAAATATTCCTTAGTTTTATCAAATGGTAACTTTAAAAGAAAAAAAACACACCTGCAGTTGTCTGAAATAGGAACCAGTAGGCTAACTGTCAATAGTTTCGCAAGAGCAGGCAGTCAGCTTATAATGGAGTTTATTGATGAATTATTACAAAGTCTTAGGGGGTCCCTATTTTAAATCCAAAATGGCAGCTTCCAATTTGGAGTAAACTCCATTTAAAGATTTTTGATGATTCAAGTAATTTATTTGTTTATCTATAGTCTGAGCAGTGGCAGAATTTGACTGGTGAACATTCCATTCTTACAATTGATCCTGGCATGATCTTTAGTAAGATACTTCTAAAAAAAAAATCAAAAAATAGTTATTTGCATTGGTATATATGTAAAAAAAATGATACCAAGAATTGAATCCAAGACCTCTTGATTTTCATACAAGCATTTGCCATTAGGCTGCTGCTGCTGTGCTATAGATAACACATAAGTTGGAAGCTGCAATTTAGATTTAAAATAGGAATCCCCTCCTATTCTCTTTGCAAAAGGCCATTAATAAACACCATTGTAAGCTGCCTTTGTTGGTTTAAATTATAATATATTCAGTAAAACATTAAAGCATCGATAAGTACAAATTTCTTTTTCCATAACATTTATTACAACTATGCTGTTAACTCACTAAACCTACTCAAAATTATTTTTAAGTCATTAATTTATCACATAAGCTCAAAGTTTGTGTATGGGAATTTGATGTGAACATTTTGAAACTAATGAAAAATGGTAAACCTCTTAAAGGTTCAAACCCACAACTTCCAAAATAAATGACTAAATGTAACTAACCTGGTAGCACAGGCCAAGATTTATTTAAGCTGACATTTATCTTAAGGCCCCGATAAAAAGAATTCAATCGGCTAGAAAGTTGGATTTATTGTTATAAATCTTTTGCAACAATTTAGGGTGGGGTGCATCATATGTTGGGATGTACGGTTTTTTCTTAGGAAAGTGTCATCAAAGAAAACTACGGCTTATGATTTATGTATGTGTAATATTTATGAATTTAGTATTTTATATTTCTTAATTCTGATAATAAATGCTGGATCAGCATTCCAGTACTTACTATTTTGTCTCATGTAAGAGTAATTAACAAAATCATAAAAAGATAACAGTTGTAATCATCATACTGAATTATGTTTTATTTTTATTTACCGTATAACTTATTTTAATTAATGACGACCAATTGTTATGTTAATAACAATTTTGATTTCATTTTAATTCTAATCTCACATATATAATACATACATAGTTGCAAGTTTATAATTTTAAACAGTCCTTGAAGATGGAGTAATTATTCCAAAAGCAATAGGTAATACATCATAAAATACTGTTGATAAATAGGAATACATTTTTTATCAAATTATAATTATACCAACACTGCCAAGTTGAAAAAATTAAATCATAAAATATAATATCGTCTTAAAACTGACTAATCAGTTTTAAAGTTTGAATTTTACCTTACCTAGTACTGAAATAATAATGGTAATAACAATGAATTTTAAATAAAATGAGACTGTTACTGAAAGAAAATATAATATTTATAAAAACATGTTATAAAAAATCATGGAGTATACTTAAATTCTGTTCCTACTACAGTGATTTGTTTGATATTTATTCAGTTATTAACAACCAATACCACTAATTGTATAACCTATATGTACAACCAAATTTTAGAAAAAACTTTCTTTCCCTGTAACTGCTAAATCTTGTACCCTAATTGCTCTCTTTCTTTATCTGTTTAGCCTCCAGAACTACCGTAAGATGTTACTTCAGAGGATATGTATATGAATGTGAATGAAGTGTAGTCTTGTACCAGGTGGGCTGAAAATTTCGTAGGCTGACACATAGATGGCGCTATTAGTATTAAATCCATATGATTTTTAGCTAGCCCTAACCTTCAAAAGACACGTGTATAAATTTGACAGCTGTCGTACTATTAGTTTGTGAGATATAGCATTTTGA
>JAAAKQ030181835.1:0-12258 GCA_010016005.3 Zanna intricata | reverse complement strand
TTCACACACGCTACAATTCATTCATCTCATCGCTCTGAAGATATACTTAATTGTGGTTCCGGAGGTTAAACAAAAAAAAAAAAAAAAAAAAAAAAAGATCAACCAATTCAATTGATATATTTATAAGAGATTATTCATCGCAATAACATGATTATTTTCTTAGTTTGTTAAAACCATTTATATAAAATAAATAATGTTTTTCTGTTCATTGAAATTAAATTATAATGTGATGGCGTCTTTATGGGAATGAAATATTGTTTTGAAAAGATTTATTTCTGAATTGGAGCTTTAGTGGAAGAAACGAAGAAATAAAAGGTTCGTTTTATTGAACAAGCTTATGTAGATTGAAAGGAATATTTTTATATCCAAAAATACCGTGAAAAACTTAGGTCAACAATTTATTTGGTTGAAGTCTCATCTCTTATTTACAAGCTTAAGGTAAAGCCAGCTACTTTTATACGGAGTTGATCGTGAATACCGGTGTTCTTTGATGGTAATTAACCATACATCTCAGGAATGGTCGACCTGTGTCTCTACAAGACGACACTTGATTTACACATCAACCTCATTACACTTGATACACATCATCCTCATTCATCCTCTGAAGTAATACCTTACGGTGATTCCAAAGGCTAAAGAAAAAGACAGGCTCAACGTATGTGTGGGTGCACCCAAGTTATATTTTCTTTTCGAAGATATAACTTGACTCTTGGTAATGGCTTAAAGCTCAGTGTAAAATTTTTGCCAAACCTGCTTCTAAAGAATATAAAAAATAATGGTATTTTAATAAAGTGAAGATAACTTAAAAAGAAAACATTTTTTCTCAAATTAAGATTGAAAAGTGAGTCAATAGAAAAAAACAACTGAATTTTAAATTAATATTTTAAGATTTACGTACATAACCTGAGCTAAATCCCCTAAGATTTATATGAGCTGATGTAAAAAGTAATATTATATATAAATTTCTTTAATCAGGGAAATTGTGCCATCCTGACAAAGATCACACTGATAACTTTGTTATGTTATTAAGTTTAGAGCGTCTAAAAGACGATCTGCTAGCCCTGATGGGTTAGGAATGGATCGAGTCATGTGGTGATGAGGATTGTCACAAGGCGGATTTCTTCTCCGGTGGTGAGTGGGGTACTTTCCATTACCCCTGTGGGTAAGAGAAAATGTAAGGATTTGGAATATTAATGATTAATATAGAAATGCTGAGAACCTGAACCTGATATCCATCACGACTCATTCGTAAATAAAGCTGATCAGAACTACTCTTGCAGCAAATCTCTAGATAAAGACCAGCATGAGTAGGAACTTGTGTCATTTTTCTTGACATTGTACTGGATTTATACCGGACATTATACATGCGGTGATCAGCACAGTACATGGCAGATTCAAAATTAGTTATAAATTTATATTGTTTTTAATTTATTTTTAATTATATTTGCTTAAATTTAGTTTTAAATAAGCTTACTCTCCGTACAGTGAAATGAAATATAACAAATCGTTGAAAATTATTTTTATACGTGTTACATTTAATAATCCCCATTGTAATCTCTGTAATAACTGTAGTTCAATAAAATATTTCATTTGATCTTTATATAACACTGACTAAATGCTAATCTTAAGATAACGTACAAAAAAATAATAGTTTCTTAGTGGTGGCATCTCGCCCTTTCTTCCAGAGATCCTGGGTTCGAATCCAGGTCAGGAATGGCACTTTTATGCACTGCAACATTCCATTTTCATATTCCACGTATAAGATTATTTGTAAACTTCTCTGTAATTACATCAATAAATAAATAATTTGTATTCTATTTATCACCTGTTTATACTTTATGTTTAGACATATGTGTGATTACCTATGTTTAGTATTACTGTACACCTCGGTTCAACGTAGAGCTGCATTGAAAATCTCCTCAGCATACCAGACTATGTCAGCAAAAACCGCAGAAGTAATAGCAGGCGTCTCTCGAATCAAGCTCCGAGCCCTCGAGATGAGGAGAAAACACGAGGGCGTACTCAAGACGGTCGCCAGACAAATGTGCTAGAGGAATGGCAGGCAGCATGGGAACGGAGAAGGGGGCCTGGGCACTTAGGCTCATCCCGAGGATTGAGCCGTGGATCCGGAGGGGATTTGATGAGGTCAATTACCATCTCACTCAGCTCCCCTCTGACCACAGGGGATTTGGGACCTACCTGTTCAGGTTCCGAAGAAGAGAAGACTACGCATGCCACTACTGCGGAGAGGAAGACACGCCGGAGCATGTCTTCTTCTGGTGTCAGAGATTGGAGGGGACCAGGAGACTCCTCGGCCTCCACCGGCTAACCCCTTACACCGTTGTGGAATACATGCTCCAAGGAAACAGACAGTGGAACGAAGTTTACACGCTGGCGACCAGGATCCAAGGTATCAAGGAACGCGAGGCACCTGGCTGACCGAAGAGCAGCAGTCGCCGATCTCTATTATAAGGATTTATTATGTGTTGTCCGGCCGCCTGCATTAGAATTAAGGATGTATATGTTAAGAATAAGGACGTAATTATAAGTCTTCGTTCCCACTACCCCAATCCCCCCTCCAAGCCGGGAATGTGTAGCTTAAGAGAAGTGATAGCGGGGCTCACGTTGACTGATAGTGTGCGTCCAGCACGACTATGGCAGAGTGGTCATAATGAACTATGACCACACACGGACTAGTAATATAGATAAAAGCACACATATATATTAAAAACATGTTTATAAAAAATAAATGTAAAAAAAATAAATAAATAAAAAAATAAACACAAAATAACAGAGAGATTTAGGCGTAAGGTAGGATTAGAATTAGGTTGGGCTAAAAAAAAAATAAAAAAAAAAAAATAAATAAAAAAAATTAGACGTAGGTTAGGATTAGGTTAGTTTTAAAAAGAGGGTTTACACGAGGAAGATAGGTTACTTTAGGGTAAAAGAGGGAGTAACTTCGCGTTACGGCGTAAAAAAACAAAAAATTAAGGAAAAGTACAATAAACGGGACGAAACGTGGCGACGACCAGGGCATGGAAGGCAGCCTGATTGCAGAGGATGCTTTGGCCCAGGACACAAGCAAGAATGTACTGGGTCAGGGTACTTCCGATGAAGCATTCGGGCCCCTCTTAGGTTTGAGAGATCGGAGCGGGTGGGGGAAGGGCAGTCGCGCATTTTTAAATACGCATGCCACCCCTCCTCATCACTTTAGGCTAGATGTAGGGCGGGAAGGGCAGCCTCTTGGAGGAGGAACGTGTCGGCTTTCCACAAGTGGGGGAGTCACCGCGCTCTAAAGATGCCAAGAGGACCCCAAAGGGAGGGCTCCACTGCAGGAACCCAAACGGGAAGGGTAGCAGGCAGAGGTAATCTGCTGCCACGATACCCAGGGCTGGGTGATGTTATGCCGAGAGGCGATTTTGGCCACCCTTAGGAGGTGAAGGGGGGGAGGTATTTTAGTGGGTGAGAGCCTCATACTGTCCTCTGTGCGGGCAAATGTCGGCTGGTAGAGCTTTTTCCTCCTCCTACGCAAAACAAAAAAAAGTATTATTGTACTGTATCTATTAAATCTATGCTGTAGAATATGTATGTTTAAAACATACGTTTTGTTTTAAACACGCTGTTTAGAACATGCGTGTTAATAACACAAAAATGTTCATAAAAGAATTGATTTAAACTAATGAGACTAATATAAGTTTCTTGTAATAGAGTTTTGACCCAGGCTACAGCCTATACTGTTGACCTAATGATTGACCAATGAGTACCCTAATTATTTTATTAATAGCGCCACCATTTTGGGATTCTAGGTTATGGATTGATAATCTAAAATCGTGTTTGCTTCATACTATTACTTAAAGTACATACTTTTCATGATTCAGGTCTCACCAGTAAGATTCGGTAGATATCATATGAAAAATATTTATTTTTACAGACCATTCTTATATTTTATTTAAGTTCTTTTAATAAAATAGCATTTACGTTTTTCTGAATAAAACTTTCTATATAGAACGTAGAAAAGTGAAACAAACAATCTGAATTACATTCATTACTCAGAATAGTAAGAAATCTTTTGGAGAGCGTTTTTATTGTTTATTTGAAAAGAAAAAACTTAAATATGCACTAAAACCCTGAAACTAGTATATAGAAATAAATTAACTTGAAATGAGATAACATACAAGAATATTGAACAGATAAAATTAATGAATGAAAAATAAAACTGTTCATATTTTACTTCTTAATTGAAACTAAAACATAAAATACAATATTTTAAAGGCATAATTTGAAATTTGTTTCAGTAGGTGGTTATTTTTTTTTTGTTTCTTAAAAATTATTTCTCAAAATCATACATTAAAATTTTTTTTTTGACCTACCATTTAAGTTTTTTTTTGAACCCAAGAAGTAGTCGAGGTAATCTAAAAACTTGATTTTATGAAGGAAAAAATTAAAATGTAGTAGAAAAAAAACATCTGTGATATCATGGTACTTAATGAAATTTCAGTCCAGGCTGCCACCTGCAGAATTATTCTGTATATTATTTCTAATTACTATTATTTTTCAATTTATTTTCTATTTATAAATATATCTATGTTAATGCATTAACAAAAATACTGCATCTGCCCGAGCTCACTATAGCTGAAAAAAAGCCGCCTGCTGTATTATGTTTAAGGAAAATATCAAAATAAATTTTAATATTGTTGTTCGATTAACAACTATAAAGAAATTTATGAATGAAATATTTTCTTTATATAATGGGAAACTACACAAATTTGGCCTTATAGAAGCGACCGACGGGTTAAAAATATTAGAAGATTTGGACAAATTGTGATTTTTAAGTTTTCCTAGTAAAACTTAACATTGTATTTATAGTAAAACAATAAAATATTTTTTCAACAGTTAATATTGTATCAATAGTTCCAAGGTTATAAAGGGACTATTTTAATTAGAACAAAAATCATATTTCAGATTACAATAGTTTGATTAATTGTCAGAAATTGTGTCTTGGTCTGTCACGAAAGTAATGAAACAAGAAATTATTTTTATTAGATATCGAGATTGTTGATTCAATTTTGAGGAACGCATAAAAAATAAATTGCAGTTTATTTTCTAAATTTTATTTCCTAAAAGTATTCTCTTACAACACATTATTTACTCAATAATTACAAATAATATAGCCCAAATATTGACGTAAAACCAAAAATATTTCCTCGGTTAAAGCTTTCGTCGTTACTCAGAAATGGAATTGCTTGAATAAATTTATTCGTAAAATCATTTTCAAAATTCAGTATATATTGAGTTAAATTAATATAAAGATCAGACCAACAGTTACAGAATTCTAATCAAATAGAAAAATACAAATTGTTGTAATTTATATACGCGTATAAAGATGTATGGACAAAATTTAAGTTAAACAAATAACAAATAAAAATTCTTAACTAAAATCAGATGAACTGATATTATATGGGTCATATTAAACCTTTCTTCATAACTGATGTAATGAACGTAATTTTTGTCATAAAATTATTGGTAGCGGGAATTCTATTTTATTCACAATTTGTGCACATGTTTTTACTTCTTTTATCTTTATAATAAGTTACATTTTCCTCTTAAAAAGGAAATTTACTAATTTTCAGAATTGTTAATAAAAAGAGTCAACTGAAATATTACATTTATATTCGTCAGTAAAATGTTTAAACTGTCATAAAATATTACAGGAGAATAGGATACGCAGAAAAAACAGTATAAGGTGATAATAGAAAAGCAAATATAATTCATGTCATAAAATAAATAACTTCACAAACGGAAAAAGTGGACAATACATGAAACGAAAATCAACAGGTAGAATAAATTGAAGCTGTATTTATATGAATAACAGTTGAATGGATAGATGGTTTTAATTTTATCAGCTTTAATCTCTGCTCCTATAAAGAAATCAAACAAAATGATTATTTCATGACAAAATTAAAAATTAACCAAAAATAGTTAATTGTATTTCAATTTTTTTGTTTTAAGCTGATCAAGAGACAATCGATTGGTTTGAATATGTTATGATATTGTTAGATTTTATTTCTCTTCTTGTATAACGAATAGGTAATTTAATAATTTCCTTATTTATTATAATATTTTTAATATTAATTTCTGGATTATTCTGAATAAGTATTCAAGAACTTATTTTTGCTTTAAAATGGAACAAATATTTTGAATATTGTTATATCTTATATAAAAAGCCGAAAGTTTCTTTGTTTTTCTACCTTTCATCACGGGAGAAACAACTGACTGATTGGTTTCAAATTTTCACGATATATTAAAGTTATTTCGAAAAGGTTTTAACCCCAGCCCCATTGGGCAGGAAATTGCTAATTAAATATATTCATTAAAGAAGAATAAAATTTATAATTAATTAATAATTAAAGATTAAATTAATATTTGTCACCTTGTCAACAGAAATAAATTGTAGAATTTTCCTCGTCAAAAATCTTTGTACTTTAGATATCATAACATTACTGTAATTTATGGTTCTATTAAATAATCATGCGTTGTTTACTAGTGATTATACTGAGTCAACAGATATTTTCTGTTAAATTTTATTTACTTTCTTTTTTAAATATAAATTTCATTGAGTAATCTGTTCAATAGTAACGAAAAATTAGCAGAAAATATCAGCTTCGTTACTTTTGTAAACTTCATTATATTATTCTATAACGATCAAAGTAATATAATAAATTAACAACAAAATAGGTAGACGGTGTTCTGAAAACCTACTAAACTCTACACCAGATAGCGGGTACTGTCTTGACATATTGCAATTTCGGCATATGTGATGAATTTAAGGGTTGCCGGTTGTGGTAGTGCGCTGCTACAACCGTTCCAAGATGGGGTGTTCCCAGTGTCCGGCAAACTAGGCATTAGCAAGTATAAATTAGTGCTGAGTGGAGTGCGCGTTATCAGTGGAGTAGCCATATGCCCTCAGATTAATGTAGCAGTTGCTCTGTTCCCTAGAGCAGCACTGATAAATGGCCTCTTCCACATTCACAGAAACACACGTACACACACTTTCATGCTTATACTCTACATGTACGGAAACTCCATCCACGAAAGAGGGGTCTGATTTATTTAGGAGCCTTCATTACAAGTTTTGAATTAATTAATACGTGAATTAATCATCCTCCCAGCATAGTAATAACATTTTTATATTAAATCCATTTAAATATTCCCTATGCGCATTATTTCACTTCTCTTTTAGTGTGTTTTCTGTTAAGCCTACTGCTACATTTCTCTTAAATTATACCGTTCACAGTCATTATTACATGTAGTTTACATAAATGATGTTAATTTCCTTCAAAACCTTTGCCTATACTAAATTATTTTACAACGTGAAAAAATATGGTTTTCGTAATTTAGATAAAGAGAATTGTTTTTGAATTCCAAATTTAAAATTGATAAATGCACAGCTGAGAATAACCATTAACCTCATCAGATACTACTGTAAAGCATATTTACATTTTCAAAAATAAAAATTAAGTAATAAAGGCTAGTTTTTCATATTTATTTAATTACAACTATATTCATTCTCCACAAATTAATCATAAAATAACTTTCTACTAAACACTTAAGTGAAATTATTTGGAAAAATTGTAAAAGATAAAACTGTAAATAAGTAATTACTTCAGATGTTATTCTTAGAAGTATTTGAAATTATATTGTAATTGAAGGTAAAGTAAGAAAGAAGTTTTAATATAAATGGAATTGTAACCTGTGTTTAAAAATGATTTATAATATCTATTTCCATTATTTAGTTCAGTATGCCTATTCTAATATGAAAATAATACATCTTTGAGAATTTCAAAAATCAATAGCAATTAAAAAAAAGAAATCGAAAAATCACTGTTGTAGTACGTAATACATTTGGCTGATAAAGATGAAACTACCTAGATTTTTACGTGGAATTCCTTTATTTTTTTTTAATTTAGGTTTTTTTTTTATTTAAATTAGTTTAAAGAAATTTAATTCATAAATTAGCAAATAAATTTCGAAGTATGCCTTATCTGAAAAAGTATTCTCTATCAACATGGGGTTGAACGCTTAAGGAGTAATATATTTCAATAGCGTTATTGGGGAACTCAATTTGTCTGTACGGAACGTAGTCTGTTTATTGTGATTTTGTTTATTTATCTTTCTGCATGGTCAAGAAGCATCTGATATTGATTGTTGCGGGGATGAAAGCAATAGTTTCATTTTTATATCCAAATTTTCAGTTATTTTTCAATAAATGTTGGTTTTTAAAATAAAACTGATGAAACAGACAAAATATATTGATTCTACTGACAAAATTGAAATTCCGTGCCAACAGAAAAATCACACATTTCAGTGTGATCTTGTTTTAGAGATGAGTAAGTGTAATTAGAAGTGAAGATTGATTAAAATTACGTTATTATATTACTGAATATAGTGTACGAAAGTTCAAAAAAAATTAGTTATTTTACCTAACAAGAAACATGTTAAACAGGTACAGTTTTTTGAGGATAGTCTAAAGGGTCTTAATAAGGTACTGAGGTTATTTATCTTGTAAAGTATTCAAAATATATGGAAAAACTTATTCAAAAGAAATAAAGTCATACTAGTTGGATAGTTACAAATTATAAAAGAAGTTTTCTAAGAAGAAAAAGATATATTGGAAGAAGTACGTAACAGGCATGAATTTTGAAGAAACCTAAGACGGTTTAGGAAGTATCAAAGTGATAAATCTCTTAGGCAGGATAGGCTTTGTTGTTTAAAAATTTGTTTAATCGCTATCTGACTAAGGTAGAATGTAATGAAATTACAAAGAAAGTAAATGTGTTAAGATTGTAAAGAAATATTAGTTCTCTAGGAATTAAGAAAGATTCACTTGGGTTTTATACAGAAAAGTACTGTATAATTATATATAACATTTATATATTTTATTTTGCAATAATGATATTTATATTTTTATTTAATAAAAAGCAGCAATATTCCCAAATTTTATGAAAATTATCTTTAAGGTCAAAACAAATCACTCAAGAACATCGAATATGTAAACAAATTTCACAGGAATATTGTTAAAAATTCTTTCTTTTCAATCAATTTCATAATAATTTAACAAATATAGGAATTTTCAAATTAAGCTCATAATATCAATACTTTTTAAAAATTTTTGTAAATCTTACCAGGCTTTTAATGGAATAGATAGTATTCTATACTTTTTTACTTGTTGTATACTTTTTTACTTAGTTTGTAACCCAAGTTTGCAACACTGTTGAAATGTATAATCACTGGATTATCTGCTACGGTTTGGAATATGGATCATTCAGAGTACTTAGAAAGTTGGAATAGCCAGAAGTAAGGGTGTTTATTAAATCCAGCCATGTTTTCATTTTTTTAAAGAAATATTTATATAAATATTACATAGGGGTAATTACAAACGGCATAAGTTTTAAACTGTTGGCATAAACATGAAAAGTGAAGGTTTGGAGAAGAACGGATTTTGGAATACGTCTGACTTCAAGATTTTTTCGAATATAACTTCAGATTAAATATACTGAAGGCCAAAGTTGCAATTATTTCTTTTAAAAGTGTTATTCATAAGAATGATATTAATATTTCAGCTAAGCTCAGTATCTTTAATCCAATCTCAAGACAATTATAATTTATGGTCCACCGGTACAGGATTAAAAATTTAATACTTTCTGCAGTGTTATGTGTTTCATTTAAAGAAAGTTTTTAATTTACCGAACATTTTATACGGCAAGTTGCTCTTCGTGGAAACCAATTTGCCTCCTATTTTATTTTTACTTAGGAAAGAATTTAATTTATATACAAAAGATCTAATCAATTAGAAACCGAGATCACAAAATCTTTTGGTAGAAATATAAATGTATATATAATTATAATCATTCTATAAGGAGTAGGAATATATGCAACTTATATAATTCTAACTGGTAAATTTATCTCTGTTAATATAAAAATTAAAATTATTTTAGATAAATCAGAATACTATTTTTTAGTGGAAATATGGCTCAACTTCAGATAGTACTAATTATCTATTAAAAAATAACTAAATTCTTGCAATTCTGACTTGTCTCGTAAGCATAATAAAGGACACAATATTTGACTCTTTGAACTAGAACAGAATTTTTACAACGTAAGAAATAATTCTTTTCGCTTGAAAAGAAACGTTCTACTTGCAATGTTCAGAGGAAAGTGTGTTATTTTTTGCCAAATTCATAATTATTTCTTTAAATAAATTTTTATAAAATATTTTCTTATTTGTTTGAAAATTATTTAGATTGTAATAAATGGTTAAAAAAGCTTACATTGGAAATCGGTATAGAAGTTAGCATATTAATAAAGATTAATATGATGATTGATTGATGTTATTTTCTATCCAATCAATTTTTTAATTAGTAATTTTTTTTTGTTATTGTTCATATCATTACTTATTAGACTGTCAAAAGATCTTGAAATAATGTTCTGCAGTTGGTTTACATGTAATTGTTTTTTTTAAATATTTCTTTATTTGGTTTGAATTTTGCTTTATTTATATTTATTCTTGATATTTATTTTCTTTTATAAATTTTCCAATTCAAGTTTTTGAAAAATTGTAGGATTTTTTCAATTTGTTTTTTTTACAATTTTTGAAAATTGACATATTAAGTAACTTAATATTAAGTAACGGGTATCAACAGGAGAAACACATGTGGTAGCCAGCTGCTTGAAAGGAATCATAATAGGATGGAAAAGATAAGAATAAATATATCTCAAGATGTTACTGGAAAGTAAGAAAATTAAAGAAAATATTACTAAAAGAAATAAATAAATTTAATTGATAAAAATAAATTGAGATGAGAA
This sequence comes from Zanna intricata, assembly GCA_010016005.3. Classification (NCBI taxonomy): domain Eukaryota; kingdom Metazoa; phylum Arthropoda; class Insecta; order Hemiptera; family Fulgoridae; genus Zanna; species Zanna intricata. The sequence continues at coordinate 1,395 of JAAAKQ030181835.1, read as the reverse complement.
GATAAGAATGAGCTTAATAGAAATTATGGTACAATGAAATACAAAGTAAACGAAGCAAAACTATCAAAATTTAATTATATTTTTTCCAAAAAAATCGATATTGCTGTCGAGATATATGTTACTAGAAACGATTTGCTTTCAGTATAAAAGAAAAGAAAGAACTATTCACTATGAAAATGATGCGAATGAATTGTGTATGAAGAATTCGGAAAAGATGATAGATCATTCAGTAGAAAAGTATTTATACACAGACAGAAAGAGATGGACACACAGAAAGGGAGAGGAAAAAGGCGGCGTATTGAGCCGCCTTTTTGAGTAAGTAAAATAAAATATTCCTAATAAATGCTTGGTTTAATGTTCTTAAATCTTAAAGTCTACCTTTGATATTACAAAAAAAATTAAAAAATCCAAATAAAATACAACTGCTGAATGAAAATTAAAATTGTTGAATAAAACAAGATAAGTGTCCAAGAAGAGACATTAATAGAGATCACATACACTTCTGTTACCGGTAGATATTAAAACAAAATTATTGAAGTTATTAGAAGAGCGAAGAAAGTAGAAAAATTAAATTTGAAAAAGTGGGCAAGAATTGTCAGGAACATGTTTGCCAAATTATTGAAGAAAAAATGCAAGAAGCAACAAATGAATCGTGAAATTGAAAATTTTATAATAGCAACTGTGCCTGTAGAGGTAATTAAATTTTATAACGATATAGCATTACTAGAGTGGGTGAAACAATGTAATATGATTATTAATGTATATAAAATCGGGTTATGAAGAGAAAGCTCTCTTAAAGCCATTCTTACATCCATTCACAAAACAAACAAAATAACAATAATTAAAAAAAGAGTAAATAAAGACAATAGCAGTTCAAAACAACGTACAAAAGGAACCGGGTTCCGTACATTACAACTTCTAAACACTTGTTTGAACAGTGATCTGTAAGAAAAAAATTTCTAACTCAAATTAGCAAATTTTATAACTAAGTTTGTAAGATAATATGTTTTACTTCCTTGTATACGTTCGATTATGTGCAACTATGCGGGTGTGTGTGTCATTTGGTTTGCCAGTGGGTAAGTTTAAAACGGTTGAGTCTGATAGAATTAAACTTTTAATTACAACAAATCACAGCTAATTGTTTTCAACTCTTGGGAAAAGTGTAGTTGTTACCAAACAAACCAAGAAAGAAATTGATCGACCATATTAGAAAATAGGAACTTTAAGTTGAACCTAAGTTTTCTCAATTTCGACCTTTTTTTTTTTTTTATGTGTAGCGATAGTGAAGGAATGCACTTACGCACTTCCTGCAGGGTCTTTCGCAGGGTGTGTCGGACTCGAAGCCAGGACGCTAGCCGTCCTGACCTAGCAAAGCTAAGTGGGCACTGGACACAG
>JAAAKQ030181813.1:0-12258 GCA_010016005.3 Zanna intricata | reverse complement strand
TTTGCGGCTTTTGAGAAAAATGGTAAAAACCGCAAAAAATCGAAGACGAAAATTGCATTTTTCTAGGCAGTTTTCTAAACGTTTTCAGGCATATGTTTATTGGAAACTTTTTTCTTATTTTTAGATACAGAATCCGTTTCCAAGAGATTGCCGTGCAGTTTTGATACACTCTGTATATATATATATATATACAGAAAAAAAAAAAAAATATATATATATTTTTTTTTTTCTTCCATCTATTATTTCTTCTGACTACAACTGTGCCTTAATTCAGCTTTTTCTATTATTCTACTACATTACGTTATCTTTATTATTATTTTTTTACAAAATATTTTCCCTGGTTTTTTTTTTTAAATATTATCTTTATTCATTGTTTCATTCCAATTGATCTTTAATATTTTCATCTACATTTCAAAATAATCTGTTTAAGTTTTTCTGTAAAGAGATATAGATGGAACAATTTATTATATTCAGCCGTATATGGAAATAACGTTTCACACAATCTTCTGGAGCTTGTATTTAGTTTTTAAATGGTGTTCATTTGAAGGGAGTGAGAAAACCACTATATATTTTGTCTGTGCTGTGTTTGTGTATCTAATATATTATTTTAACGTTTAATTTTATTTTGTAATGTTTTACAGGTGTATTTGGTAGTGGCTTTTTGTGTTTTGTGATAAATTCAGTGTTTTGTGTTTTAGTGTCTGCTGTGACATTTAGCCCTTTTTTTTAATAATTTTAAGATCAACAAATGACCTTTATTTTTTATTATAAATCATTTTTTTATCAATTTAAACCCAAAAATAATATTTTTCAATTGTTCTCTTCAATTAATTTATGTATTTTTTCACAAGTAAATTTATTGATTAATCGCCTAAATTATTGATATTACAAAACAGGTACCCATGCAATGATTTGTTTATTTTTAGTTTTTTACAATTTTTTTTTTGTAACAAAAATTAAGGATATTCTTCCAATAATTTTTATAATTTTCTAGTTAAGTTAGGACTATTTTTTAATTATTTTACTTATACAGTATACTTTACTTACTATAAAGTCATTTATGGTGTTTTATAAATTAAATAAATAAATGTAACTAGGACAGACAACAATGTAATTCTGTTTCATATGTCATTTATGACAACAAAAAAGTATACCTTATTACATCAACAATAAATTAGATTGTTATGTAATATTCATAAAAAAAAACCAGCATATCAAACCAATTTATTTTAAAATTAGATACAGTATTCATACTTGGGAATAAAAAAAAAATAGAATGACAAATAAATACCGTTGTCATGAAATAAAGTCACATCCAATTTGTAGAAGATTTTGTCATGGATATGCTCTACTTTAGAGAGTGTTGACATCAGGAAGAAATTCCAGAATTGCTATGGTATAATCAGAAACCAACTGTTTTTGTTGAAAACAGTTACATGTGATATTAACACTATATATTATATGTGATTATAAAGATATGGTGTAATTTTTCACCGTTTCAAAGTACTAGAATGACATTGAAAGGAAAGAAATATAATAAAAAGACATTTACAAAATGAATATGTATTTTATTACTGTAATAGTCAGTTAAGAAATAATAAGTTATTTTTTTTCCAATACAAAATATAGAAAGAAACAAATATAACTTTAGCTTTTGGAAATTGAAAGATCTATCAATTTTTATAATTAAAAATACATATTAGATGATTAATACAATACATTTTTATGTGATTAATAATAAATATTTTTGAAATTTAAACCTTTGTTAACAGTATTCTAAAAATCAAACTGTGTAATAAAAAGTTTTTAAAAACTTACTTCAAAATGTTTTCAATTGTCTTTGCAACTATTTTCAGTTTTGAGGAGAGATGGAAAGTCTTAAATTTAAAATCATAAAGCTAAAATTTCAAATTTAAATTATTGCTGATCATCATGGAGAAAGAACACTGAAAAAATAAATTGTACACTACAACTTTAAAAAACATGTCTAGTAATAAATATGCCAAAACAATAAAATGTATAAAACTTTTCTGATTTTTTATTTTTATTTTTATGAATATAAGCAGGGAAAATGTTTTTCTGGAGGTCTTTTGTTACTGATGAAGAAACTTATTGAAATTAAAGAAATATCTCTTTTTTACTTACTTGTACGAAGTAAAGGAAGTATTGGGATCATGAAAAATTTTGGTTTTCAGTTTTCAACGGAAAAATCCATTTTGACTAGTTTCGGTATGACGTCTGCACATATGTATATATGTACGTAAGTATATATGTATCTTGCATAAATCAAAAAAATAGGATGTTGAAATTTTGGATTTAGGACTATTATAACATCTAGATTTGCACCTTCCCTTTTGATTGAAATCAACTGGACCAAAAGTATCCAAAAAGGCCCAAAATCCAAAAAAACTGGATTTTGGACTTTTTCTTGACTGCATTGAGAACTTTTCAACGATATATCATAAGTGGTACTTTTTTTCATTGGTTCCAGAGTTTTAGCAAAATTAAATTTTAATTAATGAAATATTTCGATCTTACAAGGGAAAGGCACATCAGTTTGAATCCAACTTCATACACATATATTTAAAAAAAAATTTTTTCTTTAAATTTATTGATTTATTAATAATTATTAACCTCTGAAAATTTTTACAATAAATAATAATTCAATAATAATAATAAAAAACAAAATTAGGAAAAAAGTTCAGAAGTTATTAGTGAGATAAATTTTGTGCACTTCTCATTTTAATTCAACATTTTTTACAGAGGTTAATAATTATTAAAAAAAAATAAATATTTACATTAAAAATGTTTAAATATTTACATTCATTAACTGTAAAGTTATAATAGTACTGTCAAATGATCTTACTACAACTGAAAATTAATTAAAAAACTAATAAATAATTGTAATGGCTAAATAGTTTTAAAACAACAGTTATTTGTGCCAGATCTAGGCCTAAACTGATTCTTTTCAAATTTAAAGTTAATAACAATAAACCTTTGCAGTTACTGATTTTAAATGGTCATCATCAATTAAATGTCATGTAAGATAAAAAAAAGCACATAAGAAATTAAAAATTTTAAATAAAATATTGAGAATTTAAGTTATAAAAGAATATATCTGGCTTTGTTTGTTGTGTATATTACTGAAAGTTAAAAACTCATTTCTTCATTGCAACAAGTCATTAGAAATAAGGTTACCTTTATCCAAGCTGAGATTCTTCGGTTTAAATTTGCAAGAAGATATAAATGAAAGCTGTAGTTTTCATTAGCATCACAGATTGAAAGGCAAAACATTAAACAGTATAATTAGGCTACAATTTTTCCTGTACTGGACCACTTCCGTAAGATAAATAAAATTTTCCATCTTATTATCTTTGCGTTAGTTTCATGCTTTATATTAACTGATTATTATAAATAAAATTTTTAATCAATGTGTGATGGATGGAATTATATAAAAAACACAAATTTCTTGATGTAGTTCATGAAATTAATAAATTAAATTAAACATTTAATTTAATATTTCATAACTGTTAGTGCAGTAAGTGGTTCAATGTCTTCCTTTTTTCTGTTTAGCCTCTGTAACCACCATAAGATATTACTTCAGAGGATGTATGAGGACAATATGTATGAATGTAAATGAATTGTAGTCTTCTACATTCTCAGATCGACCATTCCTGAGATGTGTAGTTAATTAAAACCCAACCACCAAAGAACACTGAGACAACATCCATCTGGAAATCATTACAAATTCAAATATTGGAGAAGATGTAACTTTAGAAAGCCTCAGACAATTCTTGGGAGGTTCTTTAATTTCGGAAGTTAAGCAAAAGGATATTGCAGGTTATAAAGAACTATTTAATGAGAATTGTTAACCAGTAAAGTTCATCTTAAGTTAAAATGTCTTGATATTCTGAAGGATTATAGGCAGGCTGTGCATTGCCTTTATGAAGATGCAATCAAGCCAGTTTCTAGGCACTTGGTCATGAAATTTCAAATTGAATATCATATCACAATTTGTACTTTGAGTTGATTATTATTTCATCACTTTTGATGCTTTTAAAATTTAATTTTTTTTTTTTTTGATTGTGTGTATCTGAATCTGCTGAAAATAATCTTATGGTCTGTTAACATGTTTGAGGAGATTTTTTTCCTGTCTGATGGCTGAAAATTCAGCCTAATTTATAGCAGCGCTAATTAAGTAAGCCTCCTAATCTGTTTAAGCTCCCTCTTAATCTTTCTCTTAAAATATTTTTAAATCTCAAGAACCTCAATTCCAAAAATTTTCCTAATTTTCCTCAAAGCTATCTCAATATTATCATCTAGACAACTAGTATTATTCTTCAATTTCTAATTACTTGATTACCATAATTTGCTCATGATTATTATAAATTGTGATTTTTTGATGATGAAACAAGATTATACTTTCTAAATATTTAAAAGATCTTAGGAATTTACTTTCAAAATATGTGTAACTGATGCATTTAGAATAATTTACTTTGAGAAACTATTTAAATTGCTCCTTTGTGATTAAAAATACCAGTGGCACTATTATAATATTGTAATAATTAATTTTTTCTTAATATCATCAATAACTTTATTGCATGCCCATTTACTTATACATTTTTAACATATACGTATTTTATACGTTTTCACCACGGGTGTAGTGATTTAATTTTGAAGTATATTAATAATAATAATTTTAAGTGTTATGCCCAATTTTTTTTTTGAATAAAGCAATAGAAATATAAAATACATGCAGCATAAATGATAATTTTATACATACAACAAATTTATCAACTATAATTACTGAGATAAACAAAATTATTTACCAAAATAGATGTTGTAATGGATTGGACATCTACATGAGAAGTTTTTGGTTCTTTTTTAGAGTTAGTTGACCAAATATATTTTTCACAATATTTTCCAATGCAGTTATGATATGTGTAAGTATAATGTCTATTAAGATTACCAGAGTCAGTCATTGCTGAAGAAATATATTTGATAAACTGCAACTTCTGATATTATTTTGAGGTTTAAATAAATTAACTGTAAGTATGTTGATTAGGAGATAATAATAAATAATTCTGTTCAGAAAAGAAATTAATTTTATCAAAATAATATGTCTGTACTATATGATTATTTTATATTAACAGATTATAATTTATAATTTGCTATAAAATATGTTTTACATTTTTTTTTTAAATTGCAACTAAATTATTTGGCTGCAGTAATAATATTTTAATAACATGAAGATCACTTAAAGTTTAATTTCAATTTTTTCTTTTTAATTTTTCATATTTAAAAAAATTTATTTTAATGAAAATAAAGTTAAAAAAAAAAATAATAATAATGGATTGACTGTAGCGTTAACTGCTATACAATCATATCTACAATTGCTTTAGAGTTTATTTTGCTTTTGAATTTTTACATAACCAATTGAACAATTTAGAAAAAAAGGTATTTTAAGCCAAAAAATGTCCAATATTTAAAAAAATAGTTGCTAAAAACAAAAAAAGAGAAATATTAATTTATTATATTTATTACAATTAATGAATTCAATTGTACGTTATATTCTACGAGTATATTCTCCGTATATTTAATTTGTGTGTGTATGTTTATTGTTCTGTAAAATTCTATTAGATTATGGTATATTTTGCCATATTTTGTTGATTAGTATGTTGTATTGTAGTCATTAATAGTGTTAAATGCAGAGCGCTAAAAGTTGGTTTCCCTTGTATGCGAATGTAAATTCTGTAACAGATGTAAAATTTCAGTTTAGCAGTTTGTAATAATATCTGATACAATAACAACTTGCTCAGGTTATCTTTTTTATCTGTTTTGAGAATAGTGCCATTGAAGCACACAGCACAAGAATGAATATTTATGCTTCAGTATTAGTGAAAAAATAATGATTTATCATACATGAATAATTCCATCCAAATTTATTAATTACCCACTACTAAATCATTGCCATTATATAAGCTTAACATAAAATTTGAAAATATTGATAGGGTTGGAGATGTTCCATCTTCTTCTAAGGTAGATATGGAACTAACTGTACTTTAGAAAATGGACTACTTTTGGAGAAATTAGTAAAAAAGACTCAAATATTGATAGAAAGAATTCTGTTAGCTTGTAACAAGTTTTACAAAAAAAATTTAAAGAAACTAAAATTTAAACATTATTTGCCAAGAATACTCGTATTTCATGTACTTCATAAAAACAACTTTGACAGAGGGAAAAATCTTTTGTTGTAAAGTAAATCTTCAGTTTCTCTAAATCAATGATCATGGTTTGAGAAGCACGCTTAAAGCTGAATAAAAATAATGTAATAAACTACAGCAACTATGTTTGTTGATCTGATGAAATCATTGAATAATTAGGGGTACAGAATTTAATAAATCTTAAGTTCATGTTAGATATGAGATTAAAAAATGAAGAGGGTGGGGCTTCATTTCTTAATGTAAGTGTAACAGATGAATCATACTTCAAAAGTTTCAAGATATTGCTTCCAAACTATGAAATGACCTGTGTTTGATAATAAACTGTTTTGTCTACATTTATTTTTTACTTGTAGTAATTGTTTTCTTATCTAATTGACAAAACCTGATTTTTATTCAAGTTTATTACAATATGTTTATAATTTCTAGCCTTGCTGTAGCTCTATCTATATTATTTTCATTTATTTTAAATTATATGTATATTTTACACTTCAATAATTAAAACCATATTATTTATTTCTTCATATAATTTATGTTTATTGGTTAATCCAATTTACAATTATTTTCGTGAAATTAATATTGTATTACATATATTTTACTATGTATATTGTTATTATTAGTGTATTTTATATATATATATATAGCAGTGTATAATTTTAAATGATTAAAATTACATTATAATTTCCTATAATATTTCTCTTATAAATTTGCAAAATCCTGTTATACTACAAATAAAGGAATTATTCTCTAAATAATTGTATTTCTAATCAACTGTAATTAACTGATATTTACAATATGGATAGATAATAAATTGCTTTAAATAAATATAGTGTTTAATTTTCTCCAACCAGTTTTCCAGCTATTGCCGGGTCGAGTGTGTGACCTAGGCAAATGCAATTACTGCTATCGATTTGGCAGACCTGATGTAGCTGCAGACATAGTGCAATGTAAGTGTAATGTACTGGTAAACATCTAGTCTAAAACAGACTCAGGTTTCCCACTCCTGAGACATGTGATTGAATGTATAATTGACATGTAATTGAAATCCAACAACCAAAGAACCCTGATAGCACTCTAGCATTCAAATACATAACACGTAATATAATAATAGCATTAAAATAAATTAAAAATATAGAACAGTCTATGTTAATTAAGATTAAGATTATGATACATATGAATATCATGTAATAATTTTTTTAAGTAAATTATTTTGATATCAATTCATTTTTATTTTATTATTTTTTTTGCCATTTATTCGGTGGATGAGATGAATGAATTGTAGCGTATGTGAAAAATGCCATGCCTGACCGGGATTCGAACCCAGGACCTCTGGATGAAAGGCCGAGACGCTACCACTCGTGCCATGGAGGCCCGCTCTTTCATAGTGCTATGTCATCAAATGATATTTAAGAAACATTAAAAATAATTAGTAAAAGAACTCTGACTTCTTTTCATATAATGACATTCACTCTTGATTGTCTCTCGGTTATATGAATTTACAATTTCAATAATTTAATTAAAAAAAAATTCTCTTCTTGAAACATTAAAAATTAATCATTATTATTTTTGAAATAAATTCATCTAATGAAAGGCCAATCTTACTATGAAAGTGAAAAAAGCAGCACTATGAAAAATGAAAAGCAGCAAAAATGTTAATTAATATTATTATATGTTTAATATTATTATTTTAATTCTAATAGAGGATGCAGTATTGTTAATTATCCATTGATATATCTGTATATACAAATAATTTATTTATGAAAATATATAAAATTTTCAAAACAGAATAGAGCTTTTGAAAAATAATAAAATGTTGTTCAAGCCCAGCTAAATATTGCATTAATAAAAAACCAGTTATCAGTGAAAATTCTAATAAGACTTTCCTAAATGAACATTATTGTTATTATAATTATTGTTCTCTTAATTATTAATTATTCTCCAAAAAACTTACTTCTAACTTCTACTTACACTACACATGCTAAGTTAATATAATTTATTTATCTTGTGTTTTAGCAATATGTTTCATTTTTTTCAGTTATTAAAAAATTGGCTGTTCCACCATTTTAGGGTCTTGCACTTGATTTTTAAAATTGATATTTATAGTTTTATATATTTTAGTAAACTCTACATCAGTGAGTTTGATTATAACATTATTGTTATTGATTATTATAAAATTTCAATTTTGATGTCCATTTTGAGGTGAATTTGACAGCCGATCGCAGTCATTTGTGTATTTTTGTACTCCTCTGATACTTAACCTAAATCCAAAATGAGATTAAATCCAAGAGAAAAACTGTTCACCCACATATGTGCATACTGAGTTCAATAATGAACTGTTGATTGATTGAAAATAACAGTAAAATAAATTTCAAATATTCACTAAATGTTACAAATGATATAAATCATAAATCTTTTAATTTTACATTTGATGTTGGTCTTAAATTAAAAATATTTTTGCTGTAACTTCAAAATATTATAATTTTAAAAACTGAGTTATATAATTTAAGTTTGTTTTAGAAGTTAATTTTATTATTTAAAAAAACTTAGAAATGGTTAATGCTAAACAAGATGTAAATTTTATTTATTTACTAGCCTCTAGGAGTTGGCTTTGCTCCTTGGACCCCTGGAGTCCAGGTTGGCCAAGGCAAACTACATGGCCTATTCAGGAGTTGCTGTGTCCTCCTGGAGTTACAGGGGCAGATCCCAAGATCACAGAGCTCGCTTTCCTCGCCATTACCGTATTCCGGTATGGCTCTGTTCCATGATCCCATAGTGTTCATTACTCTCATAGTATTGAGAATAATACTGATAAATAATAATTTAAGTATTCAGGATTTATAGATACCTGATACTAATTTAATCTGAAACCTGAAACCTAATTTAACAAATTAAATTTCCAAAGGCAGAATAGTAGTAACTTGGTAACTAAAGTACACAAACCTTTGATGAGGAAAATTTCATAGTGTACACAGATACAATGATGAAGTAAGAGTATTAATTTATATTTAAAAAAAACTAATATCTTTAATCCACAACTTCAACTGCAGGAGGGCTGGGGACTTTGATCACACAGGACCTGTGATAAAGAGAGAGAGGACCTGTAATAACAGAAATATATCCTGCAAATTTGAAAAGGATTGGTTGGTTGATTTTCATGTGATGCTGTTGCAAACAGGCAGACAAACTTTCAAAATTATATGTAAGATTTATTTCTTATTTTTTCTAGATGGATTAATTCACCACAAAAGGTTGTATGGGGGACTATGGATATGGAACTTTATAGTGCATGAAAAAATACCATGCCTGGCTGGAATTCGAATCCAGTACCCACAGTTGAAAGACTGAGATATTACCATTCTGCTTGGAAATCAGCATGTATATTTAGTTATACAAAAAGAACAACAGGCTGATTCTCTATGACAGATGCTGATAGATGATAAAAAAATCTTTTACCATGATAAATCCCTCAGCGGGATTTGAATCTGAAATTTTCAGATGAAAGGAAGAGAAATTATTACTCTGTCACAGAGATCAGCAATTAAATTTACATATAAAAATATATAAATAAGGATTATAAAATAAACTATAACCATTAAGCAACAGTATTAATTTTAAGAATTTGAAGTTAAAGGATATTTTAAAAGTTTGGTCTAGTATTCTTTTATTTTATTGTTAAGCCCCAAAGGACAGACCCACTGTTTGATGTCAATTTAAGAATTACAAAATAATTTGATACAAAAAATTGTACACAAGTTATGAAAATATCCTATCTATTTCACTGTTTGTTAAAGTGGATTTCATGACCAATTTACTAGCAGTTCTCATTACACAGCTTCTATGCTTGTTCCAGCTGAATGAATTTTGTTCACTTCATCTCAAATTACCGATGCATGTTATTTATCAGATTAATCTAGAACCTCAGCAGCTAATGATGCTACATTTTTACATGAGGTAAAATGACCTACTTCAAGAAATACATTTTTTTTATAGTCACCATTAAGTTAACTAGTTTAAAGCTATTTTCCCTTCCTTCCTTTCTGTTTTGTGCTGTCTTTGAAATTAAAAATATTTACTGTAGCCTACATTCTCAGTTATCTATTTTAATACACACACTCTTTCCTTCTCTTTTATTTTTTATCTTCTACATGTCATCTTATTATCAAATAATCTTAACATTTATAAGAAATAGTCCACTAATCTAGTTCTCCCTTAATAAGATTTTGGCAAATATGTCTCCTATGATCATTTTAAAACCTCTTTTTTTTAAATTTTATTTACCCATCTAATTTTCAATTTCCTATTATACCATTACATTTCTAACTCTTCAACTCTTTTTTTCCTATTATCCAAGTTTCACTACTATAAAGAACTACACTCCACAGAAATATTTTTAAGAATTTTTTTTTAGTTCTTATATGTAAGTTTTAGTTCTTATATATATAAAACCACCATTAATATTTAAATATCCACCAATAATAAAAAAGACCCAATAGCAAAGAACCAACATCCAGGATTTGTGATCAATAGAAGTATAAAAAAAATATACCCCAACACCCCTGGGTTGATGTCCCATTCCATTATTAGTTCAGTCTGCTTTTAGTGCAAATTGAATATATCTTTTTTCCCTATATTCAAATTTTTTTTCTCTTTAAAATATTAAATATTTTGTTCCAATAAATATTAAAAAATGTATTCTCTAGTTCTATATATATCATTAATGACTTTATTGTTTTTCTAAACCTGCTTTCAGAAAGTGACTTTCTTTTTTCTGTTTAGCCTCCAGAATTACCGTAAGGTATTACTTCAGAGGATGAATGAGGATGATATGTATGAATGTGAATGAAATGTAGTCTTGTACAATCTCAGGTCGACCACTCCTGAGAAGTGTGGTTGATTGGAACCCAACCACCAAAGAACACCGGTATCCACGATCTAGTATTCAAATCAGAAAGTGACTTGTATTTAAAGTAACTTGTGGGACAGAATGGCCTCCTCTTGTACTTTTGCTCTTTCTTAAACCAAACTGGTTTCCATTTATATATCCTTTATTACCTTTCCCACTCCCCTGTAAATGGTCCTAATAACTATTTTAGAGTACGAGAAGTTAAACTGAAGATGCTGTTGTTCCACTGGCATGCTCAGGAATTTATTTATGTGGGTGCCATTGATTAGAATGCTGCCCTTTAACCCTACTCGTAACCCGATCGATTAACGATAGAAATTTTATCATTAATTTTTAACTTTTTTTTTCTTACAATTTTCTTTAAAATTTAACAAAATTTTGTATTTTTTTAATATTCTATTTAATATATTTTGAATACAAAGGTAGAAAATTATAATTAATATAATTAAACAAGATATCTGTGATGACTAGGTTTTGTTTTATTAATTTTCATCATAATGATCGAAAAATATAAAAATATTATTATAAAAAAATAAAATCTACTACAAAATTATTAATACAAATACAATAAAACAATTGTAAAGCCTTCTTTGCTCAAATGGAACCATTTTCTTGAACTTCTGAATTACGCTGTCATAATTTCATTTATGACAAGCTCTGGCTCAATAAATGGGACCATGAGACTATCAAGGTGTTGTTGAAGTATTGTTGATCCAATTATTTTTTTTAAAACTTGGTACTCACACATAAATGGATAAATCATTATTATCACAAAATTTTTTATTTTGTTTCTAAAAAGAGTAAATATTTGGAATAGATCAGTTCTATATATTTAAGTATTTTTATAATTCAAGATTTAATTTTATAAAAATTAAAAAATCTAATAGGGATACTACATTACTTCCTTGTACGCCTATTAAATTATATATATGTTATTTATATATTCATATTTTTTAACACATATTTTCATATTATTTTTTTTTTGTTATGACTGAATTATTTATTATAAATTCTTTTTTACAATCAGAGATGAATAATTATTAATATCAATGTATTTTTTTTTCTTTTTTGTCTTCAGTCATTTGACTGGTTTGATGCAGCTCTCCAAGATTCCCTATCCAGTGCCAGTCGTTT